>JAJEKV010000004.1:2311247-2592637 GCA_021234155.1 Isoetes taiwanensis
CAACTGTTTGTACTTCGTTCAGTTACGTATTGCTTGAAAAACCGGGATTATACGTCATGCTTCTAAAAAGCTTTTGCATTTACCGTAATCTTCACGTATATTTCACATGGCCTTTGCCTAACATGACAATTTTTTATATATAAAAAGGACATTCAGAGCAAAATTGCACATACGCTGCATTTTTTCCAAAATCTTCATGTAGCATTTTATATTTCTCATTAATGCATCGAATGTTGATTAACATGATTATTCATCCACCTACGTCCATTTTACATGAAGATACTCTGCATAGATCAAGTGTTTTCATGATGTTGCAACCACTTGGTTGCAACTTTTCTTTTAAATTAAAAGAGCTCTATGTCGGGGTTAGAAGGTAAGCAGGGAACCTTGCCTTTTGGTAGAGCTTGCCATTTACGATTTGCATGATTCCATGCAAAAATACCTTAGGATTCTATCGTAAAAGGCGAATAAAAAAATGTTAATAATAATGCTTTCACAAGTGTAATGAGTCAAATAAATCAAAATAAACCCATGTGTAAGTGTAAATGCGCGTTTCCACGCAGCATAATAAAAAATCCTTCTGCCCACATACAATAGATGACGTGCTATCCTGATTACCTTCCTACGCCATTCATTTTTTTTTTTTTTTTTTTTGCTTTTGGAAGTGAAAAGAAAGGTATGAAGGAATAGAATAAATAGCGTCGTGATCTTGCAGGCCCTGGTGATTAAGCTATTGGTGTCGTGAGCTATCAAAGCCAAACCAGCATTTGTCATTAGATGCAAAAATAAATGAAAAAGAACATGTGGTAAACGACCTAGTGGTCAAGCTATTGGTAATGGGTGACCCCCATCCAAAAGCCATATCATTATTTACATCATCGGATGCAAAATACAATAAAATAAATGTCCATCATGATACTTGACCTAGTGGTCAAAACCCGTCGGTAATGGGCAATCCCCACCTAGACCCAAAACCCGGAACGTGTCATCCGGATGCCAAAGAAGAGGCGGGGACGCACAATAATGGGAATCCCATGGTAGTTGGTTATAGCATACATCCTATCCTCTGGGCACAAAACGGCGGCAATAATGCGGGTTCAACTCACGCATGTTCTCTCGCACCTCAAGCGTAATGCGGGCTGAGATCTATTAAGAGCATAAAGGGTGCTTTGCGGGTTGGACAAAGAAATGTTAGCGGCGCTGGCGCGATAAATTCTTAGCAACAATAGCTTTGTTTTGATTACCATTATCCTTCCCTTGGCCGACTCACCGTCACGGTGCTGCTCATACCTCCCTTGACAACTTTAGTTAAGCGGTGCCTATCACGCGCCGCTTTGCCGGGTTCCTACATTAGTTTTAAGCGATATTCTTTTCTCGTCATTGCCACTCTTGCTTTTCGTTTGGATTCCTTTGAGATCTTCTTGTACCATGGGGCCATTTGACCTCCCAGTTCCTTTGGGGGCTTAAGCGTCACCGATCATGCTCATCTCACCAGCTTATGTTTTTCTCCTCTTATGGTCGGGCGAGCCTGGCCTTCTCTTGTGTCAATTCAATGAGCCCTTGTTTAACCCGATCTTTTCCGCTTGCCCTCTCCTCAATTTATTTATGCCTTAGGCCTCAACCTCGCCTGCACTGTAAGCTCGACCTCCCCTCGGCCCCCTCATATTGTAAGCCATCCATTCAACGTGAGTATTACCTATCAAAATGTGACCCATAAGGTGATAGGAAATAGTTGTCCGGATAAAAAGCCTTTGGATTTGTAATTGTCTTTGTGGATAGGGGTTTCCATTTACATTGTTACTAGTAGTTCCTTGACCAATACTTGGCTTTCTTTTTCTCTTTATGAGGTTGGTGCTTATCCTAGTACTTGGAACCTTCCAGTCACAACAGCTCCAAGTATTTACATCTATGCTTGAATGTTGATGCTGCCCAGGTTCGTATGGTAAATACTTGTTGAAAGTGCTTGCTTATTTAGGTGGTGTAACTTACCGACATAAGAGGCGCGTGTTTTCAAGAAATGAGGGGTTTCCAGCGATGTGGGCAGGAGTTAAAGGGATGATTGGGCGCATTTATTCCTAACTTTTTGGGGCAATTTTCGCTGGTTCAATTACTTATGGCGATGTTTTTCCTATGAGGTTGTTTACGGATGGGTGTTATTCGGTTAGTTTTGGAATTTTGTTAGGATAATGGGAACATTTGCCTTTTTCAACTTATGGGTGCATTGGATGGGGTTTTAGCTTGATAATTAAATTTTCATAAGGTATTTAAATTTCTAATCTTGTGAATTGCTCTTTTATTTTCTTAGGTTCATTCTCATTTTGTGCTTTTTGAAGTTGAACGCATTACCTACACAACAATCATAGTAACTACTCTTGGCGGGGTTTTCTAGCTTGGCATATCGCGGATAGACAACCGGTTTTCATTGTGCAAATGTGGTTTTAGCATGTTTCCTATTTGGTGCATTGCCATGTCCGTTTCCAATTAAGTAATCCTTAGCATAATATTTTGGGGTCATTGTTAAGATTCATCTCGTTACATAATCAATTTTGTCTGAACATGTGTGTGCTTCCGGGTTGGTTTTGGAATTTCTTTAGGATGATGGGAGAGCATTGGCCTTTGAACTTGCAGGTGCATTTGCATGGGTTTAACGATAATTGGGTTTCCATGCGGTGCGTGTTTTACTGCGATGTATATTGCTTTTTAAAGTGTAGCGAGTGAATAGGTTCTTGTGGCATATTATTCTACATCTATTGTCCTTTTTCTTCGGCATTTATGTTTTCATCATTTCGCGTTGTTTTGTGATATTTATCCCTGTATATTTGCATTGGTACATTGATCTATTTTGCTAGAAGTCATATAATTCTTAGGGAGAGAGTCATCCTTTCGCAGATTGAGTTGTTTTGTGGGCAATATTAGGAACCTTACACTCACTTTGGTATTGTTAGTTAAAAGTTTTACTTCTAACTACCCTTGACATTACCGTGGTTAACGTTGCTTTTGTTTTCATGTGGTGTTATATTTGGGGCATTTTTTTTCCTTGCTATATATATTCCTCGATCTTAGTTTGTTGGCGCTGGGTTGTCTTGGCTGTCCATTAGGAGGAGATTCCTTGCATAATTATTAGAACATTATTCTAATAGGTAAATGCCAGAGGCAGGCCATAGGTGATCAAATGTTGTGGAAGTTGAGCCATAGGCTGCATATGTTTATTACATGTCTCAATTTTGTACGCGGCTTCAGCACTCCTCGCTCTCTCTTTTTTGGCTGGCTAGCTTGCTTTCCATGGATCCTTTTGCTACTAACATGTCCCTTCATATAGTCATTTTTGTGTTTGTGATTCATTTATCATGTCCATTACTTTTTTGCTTTATTTTTTCCAGACCATCAGGTATGGCCCTAGCTTTATTCATATCACGTCCTTTGCACAGATGCATTGTATTTCATTTGTCCTTTTCTACTATATGGCTCACCTCCTTGCACTCCACCACGACTAGGCACTTTGACCTCCATCTTACGTTTTTCATTGGCCATAACCTCACCTTTATTTGCTTCGCCCCTCATTTTGCTTTCGATTTATTGTGATTCACATTAAGCATTCATCTCAATTTTCATCTTAACCTTGCTCAGCAGGTTATTGCTAACATGTCTACAACCTCTCTTCCCACTCTGGGTCTCGATCCTAGATCCTTGTTTGTAAAGGTATTATTCATTTTGGGGCTTTTTGTCATGGTTTAGGGCATGTGGTATTATTTTTAGGCATCAACACACACATTTCTGGCCGCTAGCGAACCGGACCTTTACGCAGCCGGCTCTCCTATTCTTGTTCCAAACCATTGCCACCCGGATCTTATGACCCTCTTTGCTAGGGACAACCAAGTCCTTTTGGCACCTTAGCAGTTTGGTCGTGTTCTTGAAATTTGTTCTTTCACAGGTTTTCAGTTCTTAAAGCCCCTATTATTAGGCGTCATTTGCATATTTGCTATTTAGCTCTCTGGATATATGCCCAAATATTGCGTTTGGCACTCCCCTTATACTCGGTATTCCAACTTTTGACATTCTTCACTTTACGCATGTTTTGCAATTTGTCATGTTTTGCATTTTGAGGCTCCTTTGCAACATATTTATCCTTTGAAGCATATTCACCCTAGTTGTTTTAGACTTCATGTAGTATTCTCATATTATATATTCTTTCCTTGATTTTTAAGCTAGCAGGGGAGCTTCATCCATTCAGCTTTGCCTTGCTAACTTCGATCATTCTTAAGTCTTCCTGCTTTTTGTAAGTATATAGTCTAATGAGGTTTTGGGGATTATAGCATTGTTCATATTTGTTATTGAGGCGATGGAGTGTTTTAGACTTTTAAGCTGAGAGGTCATCGCGGTCTTCTATTTAGGATGCATGTTTAAAAGCGTTCTTTTTTATGTTTTACATTTCAACATGTTCTTATTTTTCTAACATGTCCTTTAGGATAGTCATTGTGTTTTGGTTCATTTATCATGTCCATTACTTTTTGCTTTAGTATTTGATTCCTTTTACTTATGGCCCTAGCTTTATTCTTAATCGTCACTTTACCTAGTCATTTGTATTTTCATTGGTCCTTTTACACTACTGGCTCACCTACTTGCACTCCACCACGACCTTAGCACTTGCAGCCTCCATCTTCTCCTTTCATTGTATAACCTCACCTTTGACTACTTAAGCCTCATTTTGCTTTCGATTCTGATGATTCACATTAACCTTAATCTCTAACCTTGCTCTTGTTTTGTGCCAACATGTCTACAACCCTCCTTTCTCAATCCTAGATCCCTGTTTGTCGGTATTATTTCATTTTGGGGCATTTGTGTCATGGCTTTAGGCATGTGGTATTATTTTCTTATGCCATCAACCTTTTTTATTTCTCTGTTGCTAACACAGACAGGACCCTAAACCTTCCTTCTTGATTTTCCTCTTGATTTGTCTTGACATATCGCCATACCTCAATCTCCTCCCTTATTCGCCAGCACACATATCCTATTTGGCAAGTTGCAGTTTGGCGTCATGTTCTTGAAGTTCTTCACATGCGATTTCGTTTTTCGGCACTATCATTATGCATCATTTTTCATATTTGCTCTTTAGGCGTATCTGGATGTGCCAAATGGCTAGATTTGGCACTCCATTGCAATTTTGTGACATGGGTTTCTATTAGATCATTTTTATGCTTATCTTTCTCTCCGATGTGGCTTATACTAAGTTATTGTAGGGTATTATCTTGGCCTGCTAATTTTTGTGGAGGGTGCTAGTCTGCTAATTCTAGGTGTCTTGAGAATTCATTTCTAGCTGGTTGTTGAGATCTTTTCCACGTGCTATCATTGTGCATTGTGCATTGTGCTATCATTATACATCATTTCTTTGGGGAATTCATTTCTATCTAAAATTTGTTGAGATCTTTTTTCCACGATTACATTACAATGCTATCATTTGTGCATTGTGCTATCATTTACATCATATTTTACTGTTGCTATGCGGATGTGCCAAATATTGCATTTGGCACTCCACATTACTGAATTACAGCATGGGTTTCTATTGGACCATTTTTTGTGGGTGGGTCTTTACATTTATTTCCACCACGATGGTGGCCTTAAATTCATTTATCATGTTTTCTTCCACGCATTTGGATGGCGGCTTTTTCTCCACCCTCAGAAGTGCGATGCTATCTTCTCTTTTTATGTATTGTTGGTTTTCCTCATTATTAATGCGGCTCACATCGATTTGAGTGCTTGTTGTTGTGCGTACGTGGCCTTCCGCGTCATACCCGTTCTTGTTCTCCTTAAGCGCTAATGGCCTTCATATGTTCCAATTCTTCACCGGCGGCTCTGATCCAACACGGTGCTCCTCTTCTTCTCTCACTCTCGCTTCGTGCTTGACCCGACTCAACTTGCTTAGGTTTTCTTGTGGTGGGCTTATAGTTTAGGAAGTTCTGCAGTAGTGGTAGGTTTTGTGTCTCTTGCGATTCTCTACCGGGAATCGCATCGTCAACCATGGATCGTCATTACTGGCGAGGGGCGAGCCATTATATAAGGCTCTTCTCCATTGAGGACCCGATTATGATTGTCTTCTACAGCGGCCGTCTTCCATTCGTTATTTTCCCTCCTTCCATACTTGTTAGAGGCATCTCTTGCACATATGTTTTGTTGAACTCTTTGTTGTTATTTTCACCTTGAGTATCTTTCTTTATACTAAAAAGGGATTTTGAGTGTTTGTCATCAATTTTAATTTTGCATCGTTGATTTAAATAGATGAGTGGAGATTGAGGATTTGGGAAGGGCACAACACATGATTTGAGTTGCAGTGAACATGAGGGAATACCTTAAAATACATAGCTGGCCATATGCAAAGGACATAGGCGGCCATATGCAAAGGACAAGATGTACGCTTACCGCCATATAACTTCTTGAAGGTAGGATCGGTTCTTGAGATGTAGGGTTATAGATTGGGATATATATCACGAGGTTAAAATTAGGTGTTTAGAAAACATTGGAGGAAATGCTGACGTTATACGGGCAAATCCAAATTCAATGAGACACTTCGCCAAATCCAAAATGATTTCCTTTGCGGACATTAGGAATCAAAATGAAAAGCTTTCTTCTTGGGTTTTAAATGCACAATCGTTTTTCCTTTTGGTTTCAAATCCAAAATCATTTTCTTTATTGGCTTTAAGAAAGAAGCAAGCTATCTTCCTCGGCAACTGGGTAAGAGATAAGGTTAAGCTTTGTGCAAATAAGGGCTTCTAGAACATTGCATTTTTGTTCATGGCTTCAAATGCAAAATCGTTTGCCACGGCCTCAATCCAAAATAAGTTTTTTTTTTCCTCCTAAGAATTCACATGCAAACTTGTGGTCGCTAGGTGATCATCGTCTATTGGTCCATAGATACGCATGTCGAAACGAATAAAAGTTATCATGCTAAGTTCCATCGGTTCCACAACAATATATACACATACGTATCTATGTGGATCTTGCATGTATTGCTTCATCATTTTCCACGGCCTTAAAAACTTCTACAATCATAGGTTTGAAATTATGTCTCGGCATAGCAGGGCAATGAAACGATATCCCGATTATCTCAATTTTACACAAAAGAGCTAGATGTCATATAAGCTTGGGTACGGAAGGTACCTTTGATTCTTCTTTGTAGGAAAGTAAGTCTTTGTTGCGATCTATATTCTTGACATTTGACCTATCAGGTTTATTAGGTGCCTATAGTCGGATCTGTATACAAAAGCAAGGGAATCAAGATCTTTGGTCTCAACTCATCTTTTGGTTCAAAACTTTCCTTTCTAAACCTTGCGAGGTAGATACTTGAGAGTCTAAATGCTACAATAAAAGGTACGGAAATAATTTCATCCTATCTAAAAGCTCCGACCCAATACTGTTTTGATTTATTGGTACTTGATATCGTTTTTATTTCCTTATGTTGTCCTTCATTAACAACTCATTTCAGAAATCATTGGCTCTACTATACGAAATAATTTAGCCAATACCATATATAGTTCTCCACGGGAGTAGTAGAAATTTGAGGATTCCATCCAGCCTTATGCGATTACCGGTAGCCCGATGAAGTGTCATTGCATCAACTCCTTGCAGCCCTTATGTAAGAAATTTCCTTCATAGCCAACATGACATGAAGTAGAAAAGGCTGTCCAAAGCAATCTTTTCCAACTTTATGCTCATATGAGAAAGGAATACGCACTACTATGACGTATTTGATAGAATGTGTTTAAATTGGCATTAATCTGTCATGTTAGAAGTATGTATTGTTAATATTATCCTTCTTGAGGTATTGCTTTTGGGGCTAACATATGTTCCTCATTTGCGGAGGGGCTGGCTTTGTCATGCCGATTAGATGGTATTAGTTTATGTTGATGGTCACAGAGTCTTCCATAATAAATTGAGTCATTATTTTCTTTATAACTACCATTACTTTGAATTTCCCACGACACATTATTACTTTAGTTTGGGCATTTATAGTCTATTATGCAAATCATGCATTTGTCATAGATCGTTAACTACTTGAAGTAGAAAATATAACTTTTGGAGTTCTTTTGGAAGCCACATGGGTTCTTCAATTTGTGTCTTCTCACCGCGGTGGCGTGCCTCCAAAAGTGGTGATGGAGATGACAAGAGTTGACAAGCGAGGGCTAAGGACGGAGTAAACTCAAGGCATATTTATTTACCGAAACTTTGATTGAAGTATTGATTTGTATATATACTACTGAAAACAATATATTTTGGAATCTAAGGAGCCATGGAAAGAAACAATGTAACCTGCATCTCAAAAGTATCCGGAGTTTTTTTTACTTTTGCATTCGGATCTTGCAATCAAGATTTTTACTTCCAATTTCAAAGATCTTTACTTGTATTAAGATTCTTAGTGCTATTACTTGCAGGTTGTTTCCCTTGTTAGGCATGCAGTTGTATTTGGATTGATGTGTAGAGCCATATGTATTTCAAAATGATAAAAAGAAGAATTTGGTATTGCACCAATAGGAGAGATCATTACAAATTGCATGATTGATCCTTTTTACTTGCGTTAGGGGAAGTTACTTGCGGGCATAATACTTGGTTGAAAATGCACTATGATGCGAAAAACGCAGAGACTATAAGGAGGTGGCTTACCTGAAACATGAAGAGGTTAGAATAGCATTGATGCTTTTGTGTCGATCTATATCAATACTGCGAGAAATCTTTGCTTGGTATGTTCTCATAGCACGCATCTATAAATCTTTGGCTTTGTGTGGGATAGAGGCGAATATAATCCTAACTAGATAACATATACCTTCTAGATTGAAAATTTGGCTCCTTCCATCGTCAAAGTCTATGTGTTGTGAGTTTGTGATCTTTCATGTCCTAAGGTCCACATTTGCATAAGGCCTTTTGTACTTGCCCTTAGTAAGGCTTAACCAATTCATGTGCTTGCTAAGCCATCTAAGTTGATGTTTGTTTCCAGGGATAGAGTACTATTTGGCAAATAAAGCTGAACATTGTTTATGAATTACTTTATACATACAAAAAGTTTCCTTGATCTAGGTCAATGTGCACCAACATATTAAAAATCTATCGAGGAGATTGCATATGTTAAACACTAAATCAATAGATCCACGAAGGAAAAGGGCTTTCATAACATAATCAACTATAATCCAAGAATACAACATAGCGAGGGTATATCACAGTCCACAATACAAAAATATGAAATGGAACTCTAATTAACATCAACGGTGATAAATAAAAACTCATAGAACCTCAACTGTCCGTGAGAGGATTTTTTGCAGTGTAGTGTCGGTTGTTTCATGCATTGGCGGTAGCCTCTAATTTTGCAATTATGCTTGGTGATCTGTATTGTGATTCTATAATGCAAGGAAAGTACACCATAGCGGTATAATACATCCCACTGATACAAAATATGAAATGGAACTCTAGTGTAACATCGATGATAAATAAAACTCATGGGAACCTCAACTTGTCCATTGGCCGGTTTTTGATTAATAATTATGCGGTTGTTTTCATGCATTGTGATGCTCTAATTTACAGTATGTGATAGATCTATTATGATTCTAGAGCTTCCTAGCACTTAACTTATTTATACAATCTAAAAATAGCATGATTGAAATTTTGAAAACCAAAACCATTACATGAAGAATATAATAATACCAATGTCGTCAACCCTGCTATATTAAATTTTAAGTTTAATCCGGGCAAAAGTGCTAACAGCGGCGGGCACTTTCTAAGATTGATATAATAATGTTTTTTTTTTAGGCGTCATGCGCGGTATTCTCCACACAGGGGGAATTGTATTTGTTTATTTCCACCTTGAGGGTGATGCACATCTCTTTTTCACATGGTTTTCTCTGTCAGGTAAGGTGGCTCATCTCCCACCCTATAGATGGAAATACTATGGCCTTTTTGCGATATTCTTTTTTATGTGTATTCCATAAGCTCACATCATTGTTGGGGTGCTTGTTGTTGCCTACTTCTTTGCATCAACTTGCCATGAATATTTTGCTTCTCTCTAACCATTTTACGGGTGTTTTTAGGGTTCTCTGATGATGTTTTTGCTTGCGAGGGTTTTTCGCAGTCTTGCGGGGGCCGCCACATTTTTCTCTTAGCATATTTGGGGAGTTTATGAAAATGCTTCTCTACTTGACACTTCTTCTTTACCATTCTGTGTTTGCTTCCCTCCTTTACCCTAGCTGGGTGAGGCCTTCTCTCTTTTTCATCTATGTTTTGGTTCATGTACTCTTTGTTGTTGTCCACCTTGGGTGTTGTATAATAATGTTTTCTTTTTTCATCGGCATCATCTTGGCATTATTCTCCACTACTGCCGGGTGATCACATTTATTCCATCGAGGGTGGCGCTAGTTCTTTTCACATGATTGTTCTCCACGCGTTGGGTGATGGCACTTTCTCCACCCTACGGTGATGCTATCTCCACTGCTTTGGTGATCTGTTTTATATCCACCTCGAGGCGTATATTTCTTTTCATGATTGTTGTTCTCCACTGGATTTGGATGGCCTTTTTCTCCGCACCTGGTGATGATGCTCTCTCCTTACTACTGCTATGTTCTTCTTCTTATGTTTTGTCGGCTCCTATCGTTGGGGCTTGTTGTTCAGTAAACAGCTTCATCCTTTGCCATGCATTTTGATTTTCTCTAACCATTGGTGTTTTAGGGGTTCTTTGTGTTGCCCCGGGTTTTCACTTAAGTCCTTTTTTGGCTTAGCCAATCAACCCATCTTCTTAGGTTCTCAGGGCAACATTCAATGTTGATGGCGACCATTTCTCATTAGGGTTTTCCTCGAAAACCGAAATCGAATGGAGAAAGGCACCTTATATAATGGCTGCGTCCACACTTGGTGTCCAGGTATGGCTCGGATAGATGCGAATAATGGAGCGAAGGTGAGAGATAATGCTAGTATTAAAGATAAGCTGGGGATTTTTAGAGGATGCCCCTATCGATTGGAAGCTTCATTGAAGACACGTGGTACTCCATGCCTAAAGATCATTCTAAAATGGGATGCCTAGATTGTCTAATTAATCTTCTAATATTCTATTTTGATGAAAAGAATGAAAAGAAAGTGGGGAAGAGAATCAAAAAGAAGTATGAATTATGCTGTATTATATAGCTAATATCTATAGTATTTCAACTAGTATAATTATATTTATATATTTCCAATTCTATATTTTATATTTAGTTATCTAAACAATAGGTTGCATGTCAAGACACTATTATGTCTGAGGAGGCAAACAAACTTTGGATCTGACCTTAAGATCCATTCCCGTCTTGTTGTAACTCCATCAACTAGATTACCCCAAGTCTACCATCTTTTAGTTTTAGTGGCATACAACATTATGTTACAACATGCATTCACGAGGGCATCGGTACCAGAAGCATATTTGGTACGTTCCATTAACATTTGAAGAAACAGTCGAGCACATAATTCTTCTAGCACTTCAGCTTATTTATGCATGCCCACACGGTTTTGGCCATCCTTACTCAAAGGCTCATCTAAGTATCGCATTATTGGTACACCCTTGTTTCCCCCATCCGAGGGCATCCCATATCCTTGTTTTCTATAGTTCTTCCCAGGTGCATTTATATATATCCCAAAACAAGATTGGATGAGGTGGGTATCCACGTTTCACATGACAATGCGGTTGATTTCTTTTCCCTTTTTTGTTCCATCTTAACATAAACTCACTTTGGTATATAGGCGTGCGGTTGGTTCCACCAACACTTCAGGGCACTTTTAAGTCGGGTTAATATACTTGACTTCTTTCCCTTAGTACTATATTTGGATTCCTTTATGAGGTTATTACGTGTCGCATCTTTTCGATCAAAATTCTAAAAAGTGATAGGTGGTCGGTTAATAGTGTTAAGTGTCTAAAACCTACCCAATAAGGTATTGCCCCTCAATTGCGATTGGTCCAATGCTTGATTTGTTATCTAGAACGCTTTCAAACCACTTGCTTAAAAGATCAAGGCTCACCATAGTTGTTCTCTTGTTTTCAAGCTCCTATACGACTACCCCTTTGCGTAGAGGTATAACCATTTGTATCTCCATTTTTTGGCCTTCAGTATTCATGGCATGCACTACCTTATTGGAATATACATTACTATCACTCCTATCAGCGATTCCATATACTTTGCTTTATATCTTTATCGAGCTCTATATAGGTGCAGCTTTATTATTAGACATCTTCTTCAATGTTGCTATAACTCCTTGGAGGTGATTATTGGGTACCCTTGTCTATATAATCTCTCCCAAAATACGTTTCTGGAAATGGGATGCCTAGATTGTGTAAATGCGTCTAATATTCTATCCAGGATGAAGAGTAGAAAAAAAATAGGTCGAGGAGGAGAGGAACCAAAAAAGAGAAACATATAGGTTATTAACATACGTCATAACTAACAATTATAGTATTTCCAATTATTATAATAGAATTTGTTGAGGGCATTGCAGCTCAATTATAACTCAAAGATATTTGCCCGTATATTTGTTGGTTAAAATTTGGGGTGAAATAAGCATTGTGGCATGGGCAGGAATATATGAACGCCGAGGGTTATACATAGGAGACTGTCGCAAGGATCTTTTCCATGGACGATTATATTGGCATCTTAAACAACAATAGTTAAGTTGATATGAAGTGACTAGAGGTGGGAATCTGGCCATTGCTTAAAAGATGGAAAGGACATTGTGTTAGTGGCTAAGGGTCAAAAAGTATTATCAAATGATCAAAGTAGAATGTGGCATTCAACCACCATAGTTATATATTTGTTACGAGGTATGGGGAGGATTAGATTGCCGTGAGTTTATGAATGAGATCGCTATAGCGAGGGAGTCCAAGAATGAAGGTTGTATAATAATTTACCTTGCCAAGACCAAGCGTGTTTCCTTTATGTTTGAAGGTGCTTGAGCTTTGAGAGCCTTGACTGATTTTCTTGAGATCGACCATCTTTTTCACAACATAGCCAAGAAGGACACCTAAAAGTGACCACGAGAAAGTGCACTTTTGCATTGAACTAATGCCCACAGCTTCATCAGGAGAATTTTTGAAAAACTGCTTCAATTTGTCAAGATGATATCCATGGAGCTATAAAGAAAAAATCTCACGGAAGACTGTGAAAAGCATTATCTTTCATTTAATCTACGAGAAAAGCGAAAGCATAATCGTTGAAAAATAGAGAGTTGGATAATCCAAAGGCATCACTTTGTAGACAAAGTGCCCCGCAGTGGTTAATGTAGTTTTAATTGATCTTTTTGCTTTGATAGAAATTTGATTGTAGTCGAGAGAATCCATCCATGAAGGAGTACATCTCATGGCACGCTGCTTCTCAAGAACTTGATGCGTGAAGGGTGGCGAAAAATGATCTGGATTAAAGGTGGCCATATTGGGCTTTTGGGTGATCCCGCATAAGCGTATTTTGCCATTATGCTTGAGGAAACGCTGTGATTGGGCTCATCCACTTTCGAGATGTTTGACCTCATAAAATAAGTCGATAGCGAGTTTATCTATTTACGCTTTGCACAGTGCACTTAATAGTGAAGTTGAGCACAATGCTTGTCATTACTAGATTGAGGCGTGCATTTGGTTTGGCGAGAATAGGTAGGTTCCCCAGTGCTCTTGATACCTCTTAAGTCTTTGTAACTCCATGCAAAGATATGTTTGAATTATTGAAGAGTGAGAGCCGAGGAAAGCTTTTATAAGTTTTACAAGGGAGATGCTGACTAAGCTAGGATTGGTTGGTTGTCTCCTAATTCAATGACTTCAACCACGGAATTTGAATATGCGGGATAACCTCTGTATGCATGATGGTGTGAGCATGAGTTGAAATACCACGGTGGTTACGCACTTTCGAGGTAGAAAAAGAGGTGGTTGGTGGTGTCAATTGGGGTTGCTTCATATTAGGATTACATCAACAATATTTTTGAGGTGTCATCATCGGAAGATGTCAACATCTTTGAATCGGTGCAAGGCGTAAGATAAGGATCGACAAGGTAGCCCGCCAGTGTGGTCTTGATCAAGACTCATATGGCCCCAAGGATCAGCTTATACTACAGGGTAGGAAGATAAAAGATAGCGACCAAATTTGCGGGGCTTGAACTTGATAAGTATTTTGAAGCACAAATGCGAGATTACTATGAGGAGAGTAGTAGTTGTTGTTCTACGGAGATGAGTTTACCGGTTCGAGAGATCCATCATGGCATTTAATGTCCATTAGTGATGACGGTTGATCAATAGCTGTGTAGTAGATGCTTTTACGCTTTGTGGCCGGAGAAAGGTCGTCCAACCGGCATTTCATAATCGCTGGGTCTCTTGACTTTCAAAAGAAGTTATGGCCGCACTCCAGGGCGGAGTCATTTTATGCAGTGCAGCTCCTCTCCTTTGGCCCCGTGGCGTGGACTTACCGTGTGGCACCGGCCAGAGAGGTGAATTACGCTACGGCCTTGACGCAGTCCACGCCAATTTCTGCCACTGGTGGAACTTGGAATAGTCTTACATTGCACGGTGAGCATGGAATAACAGTCTTAGGTAAGATCTTAGGTAAACAAATTACGCGTGTAATTCATGCATTACTCAAGATGCAAGTAGAATGTAATATTTGTTGTCAAATGATATAAGAAAAGCTACATGTGCATAGTAGTGGAGTACCTATAACAATGTTTGATTGATCAATTCATATATGTAGTGAAAAGAATTTGTGATGATAAATTGAAAAGCATTCATCATGTCACTTTATGTCTATTAAGAAATGAAATAATTTAGCAAAGGCAGTCCCATTGACTGGCCCCAATCTACAGGGAAGCGAGTCTATAAAATTACATTCAAATGTCTTTCTTAGGTATAACGATGCTCAGAACTCATAGTCTGTTGGGTATAGAGATGCGATGGAATGGTGTGAGAGATGGAACGCATTAGAAAGAGAACAAGATTGTGATCACGGATGTTGGCATTGAATTGAATCCAAACAAAAGTTGTATTGGGTCGGATATGTAGAAACAAGGGACAAGTTTACATTTTACAAAACTGAGAAGTTAATCCATGTTAGTCTACTCGACCCCGAGGATTACATTGGTCCCATATTTCCAAAGAGGCGAGAAAAGAGTTATAGCAAAATACTGAGAACTAGCTCTCACAACTTGAAGGTTGGCCCGGGCGTTAGCGCATATTCCCGAGAGAATCGATTTGTACACACTATACAGCTTCGGTGAGGTTGAGGATGAATCTCATGTTTTTGCTTATACGTAGCTGCTATCAAAGGAGTGGAGAAACACCATATTGAAACTCAAGCTCAAACTTTTTTTAAACATGCGAAATTGATCCTAATAGATTGGGGGATTTCTTAGTGGAAGTTGATAATCATAGACAACTTCTATTGGAAGTAAAATGAATTCATTGTATTTCTTCATGGCCCATTAAGGGTCTCAAAAACATGATTAATAAATTCATTTATTTATTTATTATATTTTATTAAGAAATGAAATAATCTAAGCAAAAAAGGCAGTGCACATTATGCACTAGCACCTCTGAAGTGATAACCAACACACCAAAGGCCGAGGGTCCTTGAGAATCCATACCCCACCGAGACCATATCAATTCCTCTCCCAACCCTGGGAATACTTGCCCTCAAGCATGCTGGAACCACCTGGTGGTACTTACGAGAATTGAACCTTAGCTACGTGATGCAAATGTTTGCATGTCACTAGCACCTCTGGTGATAACCAACTTTGAGGCGGATCCTTAGAGTGAGCCCCAACATCTCTGAGGCTTTTATCTCATACCCCGAGGGCTTTTCGAGACCATATCAATTCCTCCTCACCTCCCTCGAGATGCTTGCCCTCAAGCGCTAGTAGACACTCAAAAAATCATTATTCAATGGGCCCCAACCTTTCCAAGGCTTTATCCCATGCGGAAACCCGGACCATATCCCGATGCCATTTGACATTTAGTAATGCGGCGATCCCTTAAAAACTACATGTTCAAATGTCTTTTTTGGGCATAACAATATCGGATTATAGCATTGGTTTGAACACTTTTTTTACCCTTGAGTATATGTTGTTGTTGTAAATCTCTGAGATCGAGGAAGAACCCGCATTTATTGTAGCATTTCATCAAACTAATTGTGTAATGCGGATATCATACACTTGGCAGGTACTTGCAAAAAAGTAATGCATTAATGTGCATGCATAGATACTTGCCTCATGTATTTCAGAAAATAGAGTTTCAGGATAAAGCATCATTGGAATCAGCGTACATAAGCATTTTGTGCAATCCCTTTGGAATATAAACATCATCATGTCCACTTTATGCCTATTAAGAAATGAAATAATTTAAGCAAATACAGATGCCATTAATATTTAATGTGCAGACTTAATAGTTCTTACCTGCAAAAAAGCAATGCATTAATGTGCATGCATAGATACTACTTGCCTCATGTATTTGAAAGAATAGAGTTTCAGGATAAAGCATCATTGACACCAGCATACCTAAGCATTTTGTGCAATCCCTTTTGAATATAAACATCATCACGTCCACTTTATGTCTATTAAGAAATGAAGTAATTTAAGCAAAGACAGATGCCATTAACATTTAATGTGCAGAGCAGTCCATAAAACTACATCATTCAAATGTGTTTTTTGAGCATAACCATATCAGACTATAGCAATTCCTTTCATGCATATAATATCTAAGCATGGATGGGCTGCATGTACAGATCGCTAGCATGTAACCAAGAAATACATTCTTCTGAAATAGCCCTATCATGAATGCGCTTACCTTCTGAACAAATCCTAAAATAGGGTCATATATTGGCTGTAGATACCTCAACAAAACACGGTCACATATTTGGAACACCAGTGGCAAAAACTCAGAGATAATCCTCTCACTCAGAAATGAATATTTAAGCACAACTTTACAAGTATATCAGTACTTGTTTGATTAGAGTTCTTGTAGCGAGGGGCTTGGCAAATTGATAGCAAAATCCATCATCTGACACAACCTTACAAGCATGTCCCGATTTTGTGTATGATTATGAGGTTCTTGGCATATCCATGCGAGAGAACCGATTGAGCAGAAAGTCCAATAGCCACACCACGTAACTGTTTGCTCTACATTTTCATTGAACACCCCAATCACAGTACTAATTCACATATAATCCATTATCCCATAAGTATACTGAATTCGATCATCAAAACATATTGTTTCTAGACCTTTTACGCTAGAAAGAAATGGTGAAGAAAGAAGAAACCCGACAAGTAGAAGACCAAGATAGAATAAATGCCACTTTGCCAAAACTACGACCTTTGCCGTCATAAACTAGATTTTTCTAAATATGTTTCCACACTTTATAGGCATCTGACTTGCCTTTTAGTGTGTTTTTGATCAAAAGAAATAAGATAAGCATCCAAGAGATATGCGGTCTCACTTTTTTTGAAGCAAAGACATATTGTTTTAAAACAAAAGGGCAACGTATTACCATATTAGTAGCTTCTTGAAAAATCGAGCTTGCCTAATATTTGCTTTAAGATCGGCTTCCTACAATGCTGATTCTTCCAAAAGCTTTTGCCGGAAATTTCTTGCTAGCGGGCAATGCAATTTGTATGCTTCAAGATAGAGCTGACAAATCCGTGGGCTTGAGAGGGCAGCCCCTTCCTTGGAGTCCAGCCCTGGCGCGTACTCGCGTGGCGCCAGAAAGCCATTCCCCCTCTCACACCACACCCAGTAGAGGCATCTTATTGTAGGAATGCAAAACAAGCGTAAGGTTGATCATGAATATAAGAATGAGAGCGGGGCTTGAACACGAGGAAGACTAAGCAGAGATGCTTTCGGAGAAACACCACGAATACCTCAATAAAGCTATGAAGCTTCCATGCTCGAGGAGCGGGATAATTTTAGACTATTCTGGAGAAGCTTAGTCACTCTTCACCACTATACAATGCGGTAAAGGCACATATCCTGCGGGTCATTCATGATGGGTGTGAGATATGAACCACCCCAGTCCGGTGCCATTGCCGCACTAGAAATTGATGAGCCATTAGATCAAAATAAGGAATTGGTATCAAGTACCAACAAAGGCATCTTTTAATCGCAGCGAATCATATATGATGTAAAAACGGAGTATCTTGGCGGGTACATTATAATATTTTCCACACCAAAGTGGATCAATCCTCTTGACACCCAAATAGTCCCACTTTGCATCACTACTATCAAACATAATAAAACAGAGTTTTGCCCAGCTACTTCTTTGGACGAGAAAGGGGGAGGAAGGCGTCTCAAAATGAGATAACCAAATCTGGGCAAGTCTCGGTAAAATACCAAGGGTACCGGAGGAGGGATAAGTTCCTAGAAACTACACCCAATAGGCTTCTTTGAATTCCACCTCAAACACAAGGAGAATACTAGAAAGCTTGAACTACATTCTAAGGCTTACGGTGGTAAATATATATCATCACAGGAGGCAATTGTTATTGGAGTGGCTCACATGGACACTGTCATCAAGATTGTCCGACAACTCATCCCTTACTTCATTCGAGACTTAACACACCGTAAAAAGCAAGCTATCTTTCCCTTTCTAGATACTAGATATTTCTTTACATAAACCAATCACTAAATCTTTGATATGAGAATTTTCAGCAGAATGGATGACTTGAGAAGCACCATCACACTGCCAGTAGAAACTACATTAGGACCGAGCTATACTGTTTGATGTAAATACCCATTAACTTCGCTCCCTTACTGTGATTGCCTTTTAGAGGAAAATCTACATCTTCAAGAACCACTAGAGCCATTGCAAGGCAAAAAGAACACAATGAAATTATTTACCTCCTTTTCGCGGCAACAGCTGAGGCATGTCTCCTTGGTGGTGGACTCAGCGCCATTTTGCGGCGCCTTGGATCTTTGTAACAATATGTCTTCTCCATTGCAGCTAAAAGTGGCCGAAATAAAACAAACCCAAAGTGACAAAGAGCTTTCAGAACAAGCTTTCCAAGGAACTACTGGTTATGTATGAGATTGAGGATCGTATACAACAGGCAACAATAAACGGGGTAGCAAACAAAGACACACCACATTCATTAGAAGATCAAACTAGAGATCGACAGGCCAAAAGCAGATGGGAAGTGTGTGAAATCAGCAATAATATAAGTTCACTTTCAGAATGAGTGCCATCTAGGATGGAAAAGGTAAAAAAGAGCTATTTGGTCAACATAGATAATCCAGTGGACGATTATGAGCACCCATAATACGCAGAGCAACCACTTCTCAAAGAGGTTTCGCAGGGGAGAAATTAAATTGGCTCTGAAGCATGCCGAGGAGCCATTCTTTGACTAAATAGAAGCCAACACATTTCACTAAATAATGAAAGCGAGAATGTTCCCTCTAAGCAGCAGCCCCACATAAGTAGCTAGTTCAATAAGAGCCCTTGATAGAACCCTATAATGAAAAGATCCACAATGAAAGTTAATGGGTGCAGAAGGAGAATATTTCTAAAATATCTTGACCAAATAAATTCGATCCAACAGTGAGAATGAAAATTGATGACATATACTTTCAAAATCGCTACTAGGCCAAGAGATTCTGAGATGCGCTCTTGGGCACTGCTTTGCATCTTGCTCGATATTCAAAATGGATGTGGTGTGTCTTCATTTAGTCCTACGTTGTTGCAAATGATGTTGCAGAAACTTATAACTATTCTTTCAGGTGTTTCTGAACCTGCATGACTTAAAAAAGGCCATAAAATATTGTAAAGGATCTAATAAGACGCACCCAACAACAATCAGGGCATAAACTTTTCTGATTGATCTTCAACACGGATATAATAAACCTACTCTAGATGAGATTACTTAGTATTTGAGGCTAATGCCTCATTTTGGAATATAAATATTTAAGATAAGGAGTTGATGGAATAAAAAGCAAAATAGGAAGAAAATATACTTACCAGCAATTAAGAATATCTTATGCGTTACTGCATTGAATCTTGAAATCATACTTTTAATCGCCCTTTGTGAAGATATAGACATTTAGCACTTAGCTTTCGATTGGATTTAGAAGCTGGGTTTAATGGCGAGAGGTCTGGGGATTTAGGCTTCGCAACAAGTTTCATGATCTATATGCATCAAATCTCATCAATGATACAGTTGGAAGCAATGTACTTAGGAGCCATCAATCCTGACGGCAAGCATATGAAGGAAGATGTAGTTTGAGTCAATTATCTAAGGCAATTACTAGTTAATTAAAGAGTTTCATAATATTTTTAAAACCACGGCCTTGGCATATGAAGGAAGATGTAGTTTGAGTCAGTATACAAAGGCGAGTTTTGCATAATATTTGTTAGAAGCTTTGATCAATAGCCAAAGATTCACTTGCTTCAATCCGCGGTCAAAAGATTTTTTAGAGTTTCATAATATTTTTTCGAAGCTTTGATCTAATAGCCAAGATTCACTCGCTTCAATCCCACTACGGTCAAAGATTTTTAGAAGGGGAAGAAATAGCCGAGAGAAAGGGGAGGAGGAAAGGGGAGAAAGGGGAAGGGCAAAGGGGGAAAAAGGAAATGGATAAAAGAGGGGGAAAGAGAGAAAAGAGAAAACGGAAAGGAGGGAAATGTAAAAGGAAAAGGAAAAAATGGCTAAAAATTTAGGTCCCATACGGAATCACACGCCATAGCTGCCTTTGATAAGTCACATTCACTAGCATTTTGAAAGAACAAAAAATTTTGCTCTGTTGCAACTCATCTAACTGGAGGCATTTGATTCGGTTTTAGTTTGCAACGATTGGAACCTCTACTCGTCTCTCTATTAAGCCCACTTCTGGAAGTGGTCTAAACCAGTGGGTAGATAGGGTGGGGATATCTCAAAGTCCAAAATTTCAGCCAAAAATCTTTAAGAAGCTGAGCCGCGATCCGGTATTTGCTGGCCAATTCTTCGCGTGATTTTTAGATTAAGTAGAACAAAAGGAAATGGTACGCATGGTAGCGTAGTTCTTTGCGTGATTGTGCGATTCATTTGGAAACAAAATAATTAATTAAAGATGAAATGAAATGGGGATTTCGTTTGACCCGAATTTTTCGCGGCGGCTGGGATCCCAAAAAGAAGGGTAAGAGGAGGTTAGCCCCACTCCCTCCGAGCGATTATGGGAAATAACCCCTCTGAAGAGTTTGGTACCTATGATACTGAAGAGGGTTGACTATAAACTCACCAAATTCGAGCAATTTATGTACGGTAGTTGATGCACAACGAATTACACTTTGGCAGACACGTATTTTTGAAAGGCCATTCTTTGGCTGGGGAGGTATCGACATTCAAGCTCTATCTAGATAATATTAGTTTAATGGTTGAATAGATGGCGTGGCAAGAAAATATAGAGAAAAAAAAGGAAGTGATTGAGATACTTGAGGTATAGCAGAGAGGAGTGGGGCCTATTGTGGCCGAACCTGACAAAATCGAGATCAAGCCGGACTTTTGGATCTAAATTTTGTAGCAAATCTTGGGAGAAAAAGCCGTGGGAGGCTGAAGATTATTGGGCATCTAGTGAGAATTAGAACATTGGGAGATTAGTGGTGTTGGCGATTTTTGGTGACCACACATTGTGGTAAGGTTTGGCGGATTAGCTGTAGAATCCGGCCCGGATGGCGTAGGCGATCCGGCAAATCTTTGTTGTTAGTAGGCTGTAGCGATTAATGCTTCGGGGATAATTTAGCGGCATAGAATCATTGGAAAGGAGCGATTCATGTTTGTTCAAGAATTAGTGGGGAGTGAAGGCATAGGCATTTGAAGTCGATTCACAAACGATTAGTAGGAGCGAGGCGGTGTAGTGGTTTACTTACGGGTTCAAATCAGGGCACAAATTCTACTTGTTAGTATGTCAGGCGAGTTTGTTACAATTTGTAGCCATGGAAAGGGATTTTCTGTGATTCCTTTAACTATTGATTACAGGGGCGAGAAAGGGCTGTTATTGCTTGAAGAAGTTGATAAAAAATTAAAAAGGAATGCGAGACCCCTTGTGTACAAAATGAAGGAAATGGTAATTTACAGTTAAAAGGTTCTTGGAAAGTTGGAGTTCTTTCACAATGGTGAAGAAGCTGAGTTTGGAAAGCGTGCTATATACTCGGTATGTTGTTCAATTTTAATTTGATGCTTGAACTTAGTAGGCGAGGGTACAAAGTAAATTTTGATGCATCTCGTTGTGAAATGGTGGAGTATGTCTTGAGAAAAATATATGCTAGGAGAAGGGGTAAACTATATTGCTTGGATGCTTTCCTTGTATTGGGAATATTAGCTCTCTAGGGTATGGCATCGAGGTGTGTGCTCATGTGAGTATGGAACTATAAAAGTGTGAGCAAACATAGATTGGTAGGGTTTGCCTACCAACATAGATGCAAGTGAACATAGAATATATGCCATGGGTGTATGCTTGGGAAGCAGAGACTAGAAACACACTTTTTAGGTCTGCGCATTACTAAAACAGGAATATTGAACTTGGGTGCATAGTGACTTGTGTGGTCCAATCGTGTTCAAAGTATGAGTGGCAAAACATACTTATGGCGTTTATAGATGATTTTCTCGGAGGGCAAAGTGTTATTTTAAAGAAATCAAAGGATCGAAGCATTCGGGCATTCCAATTATATCGTGAGCAGCGAGAGGCGTGGAAATTGAAGCAAAACTGGCATCTCAGTTAGGGGGAGAGTATAATATGCGGGGCATTCATGCGGTTTTATTAGAGTGAAAAGGGGGATCAGGCGTCAATTTACTTGTGACTACATACCCCACAACGAGCCTTGATATTCGCTGAGAGAAAAACAGAGCTCTCATGGATCTTGATAAGATCTATGTTAAAATATCTTGAGGGGTTACCTAACTATTTATAGGCGAGCGTCACGAGGGCTACATGTTACATCAGAGCAAGTTACCATCATCACGGTATTGAAGGAGAATTCACGAAGAGGTGTAGTCCTGAACAAAAGCGATCACAGCCAAGAGATTGCGAGCATATGGTTGTTTTAGCATATATGCATGTGCAGAGGAATTGCGATTCTGGATTAGGCGATGAAGCATAGGAAACTTATCTTGTTGGTTATGAGGGCGAGGGGATCACGGTTGTATGATCCCAAAACTAGGAAAATATATGTAAGTCGAGGGCGTAGTGTTTGATGAAACTTCAGTTTTATAAAGATAGAGTTGTGAGACAAAGCTTGACACAAAAAGGGAAGAAAATCAACCTTGGGCTCCAATTGGTGGTTTTGAGGATGATGGCGATGACCTTAGAAAGGAAGAGCATCGAGGAAGTTGTGCTGATCAAGAGGTAGAAGATAATGATATATAGAGGGAGCGGCGAGGGTGGAGTAAGCGAGCTAGAAGGTCGGGTATGGAATAAACTTGGAAGAGCAAAGCTGAAGCGGGGAGTAGAGGATTAGAACACATGGGAGTGCGAGGCGTAGTCCATGGAAGAAACTTCGTTTGCATAGAAGTGATGCGAGAAAGATTGAAGCGGGGAAGTATCTTTGATACATCATTATATGGGAGGAAATAGGCATGGCGTAAATTTTCGAGGGGCCGAAGACCACCATCAAGATTTAGGGTATGAGTTAGGAAGCTGCGGAACGCGACCACCTTATTGTAAATATCATAGAGCCTAAAACATGATGGAAAATTTTGTCAACTCACGGTCACGGATAAGTGGGAGAAAAGGCTATGTGTGAAAGAGCACCGAGTCATTAGAACTACAGTACTTTCCCATGATCTTGCACCTCGTAGAAAGAAAAATGTGAGGTGGTGTAAGTGGTTTTCAAATTAAAGAAAGGAGGGCAGGACCCGGAAAGTTAAGAAGGTACAAAGCAAGACTTGTAGCTTTCGTGGTTTTACACAAAGTATGGTAAAGATTATCATGATACATTTTCTCCTATTGTCAAACTATTAACAAGTTCGAGAGCTTTAATTGCTTTAACTGATGGAGCATGATTTGGAACTTGATCCTTATGGATGTAAAAAGCGCATTCCTAAATGGAATTTGGGCCGAAGAGATCTATAATAGACAGCAGTTGGTTTGAGGTGCAAGGTGACAAAAGTCGCAAAACTAAAAAGCGGTATATGGAAGCTAAGCGGCTGGCTAGACAATGGTATGTATGCATAAATGGATTTCCTATTATCTCAAGGATTAGAAGAGAATTAGAAAGTGAGGGTAATTTGTACATAAAGAAAGTAAATGGTAAGTGCATTCTTGACTTTTATATGTTGATGGTATGTTATGGCGCCAAATTGATAAAAGTATTTCAAATAGTTGCAAAGATATTTTGAAAACGAATTTCAAATGAAATGACCTCGGTGGCATAGGAGTTTATAGAGCCCCGGAACAAGGTTTGGGGTGTTGATCTTATACCACCAGGTCTTACGAGGGCATTAGGGAAGAATCTTGGATGTTTCTTTGCTGTGAGAATGTGGCAGAGTACCAACTCCTTTAGTGAGTTAACTAGAGGATATGTGGAATATGTCTCACGTAGCGTAGAGCGTGAGAAAAGATGCAAAAAGAATACCATACGAGAGGAACTTGCTCGAGGTTTGCTATGTGGCGATACCACTAGGCAGTCAATTAGACTGCTGATAAATTTATTGAGTAGATATTTGAATAATCCGAGTGAGACATTGGATGCATAGAAGCTAAGCGTGTTCTTAGATATCACGAAGGGTACATTGCGGCTTGGAATCTGTTATACTAGGAGTCATGACAAAATCCACGAGGGTGATGGGTTATGCGAGAAATTGGTGGCTATCTGAGATGCGGTGTTTGGGGCTTAGGCGGCGCAAATCACTTGGATATACATTGTAAACTCAATGGAGCGATTACATCTCATGGTGCCAGCAAGCAGAAGCGTATGGCGATGTCAGTGGCGGTCACGAATATGTATCATCTCGCTGGCAGAGAAATGGATTTAGGCTGAGGCGATTATTAGATAGATGGGAAAAACAAAGCATACTTAGCGAAATTATATTGTGATAATAGAAGAAGTTGTATTGCCATTGCCAAAAAATCACATCTTACACTCAAGGGTGACATATTGATCTTTCATTATCATTACATGAGAGAAATAGTTGCGGTGAAGTTGACGCAATATATATCAGGGTAAACAACAATGGGATATTCTAACAAAAGCATTGAATGAAGCTAAACATACCGATTTAGGATAGACATTGTGGCATTCTGGCGGGGAAGGAAGATAAAGATCTTTGCGTCTTTGGAAATTGGCATCGACATTCCAAGCTCTATCTAGATAATATTAGTTTTAATGGTTGGACCGATGGCGTGGCGAAAATAGAGAAAAAGGGAAATTAGGTGGGGTACTTGGTATAAACCGAGAGATGGGGCCTTGGCCGAACCACGGTAAAATGGATCAAACAGGGGAGCTTTGGGATGAACAGCACAAAATCTTTGAGGAAAAACGTGGGAGAACTCTGAAGGTGTTAGGCGTCCTAATTTGAGAATTCGGTGGTGGGAGATTAGTGGTGTGGAATTTTTGGTGACCACCTGTTGTAGGTAGGTTTGGCGAGATTCTTGAAATGGGAAAATAAATGAGATTCGCCGTGAGTAGATCCAGCCAAATCTTTGTTGTTAATCCATACTTCTGAGTATACCTGGAATATTCGCCAGCATAAGAATAAATTAGAGAAAGAACGATTCATGTTGTTCAAGGAATTGAGTAGAATCGGCATAAACTGTTGAAGTCAATTCACAAGCGATTAGTAGGAAGCGAGAGGCGGTGTAGTGGTTTACTTACGGGGTTTAAATCCAGACGCAATTCTAACAAATTACTAGTTTCTAACTCGGAGTAAAATTTTTAACTTCTTTCACGGAGACTCAATTTCGCGGTTCAGTCTGATGAAATAGAATTTTCCAGTACTTTCAGTTCCACATTTTGCACATTCAAGCGGCCCATTTGGATTGAATTTAAAATAAAGAATGCCTTCTTTGAAGCTAAATTATCCTTTGCATCGTCAGAAAAAAAGCATTTTTTGAGTAGAGTTTGAAATACCACCACCAGCGAGAGAAAAGAATCCCGAGCAGCAAGCTTGACACAAATAATCTGCTGAGCCTTAAGCATGGCCGATCTTACTTGGAGAGCAGAAAGGGTGAAAGCGATTGCTTTGCAGGAGTAATCCCAGGCATAAAATTACAAGCATCACGGTACGGCGTGAGAAAGATATAAACATAAGGACATAACGCAGATATACCTTTATGAGCGAGAAAAACTATAAGCTGGGAAGCTTCAATGCTTTGGAGCTTCATCCTCCACTTACTGCCGGTTAATCACGTCACGGTTAATCTATTCTTTGAGCTTCATCCTCCCTCCTACTTGATTAATAGGTCACCGAGGATAAAATTGAGGCAAGCAGGCGAAGCGAAGAACAACTTGCGGCGAGCAAAACAAGGCGAAGGCGGCGGCATTTTTGCAGAGCACGGGGTGAGCAGCGGCAGCGGCGTAGGAGCGAGCAAAAAGGGGAAAATGGAGTGGAGGGAGGCAGCACCGACTTTACCGCGTGGCAAGAAGCTAACAACCATTAGATTTCAGATATTAGAATGGCCGGAAGATTGTGTGATAACCTCTAAGAGATTATCATGATAATCTTGATATCCCCAAGTTCATAATATAACCTATGTTTGATCTAACGGCTAGGAACGGTCCGATCGCATTAATTTACCCAAGTCCTGTGGTTTAAGGTTGCCGTATGATCAGCTGATAAGCCCCTAAACTAAGCAAGTACTCGCAGCTCGAACGGGGAGCGTGTGGAGATTGTTCACTTATTGGCCTCATGTTTTCCATCTCCTCTTTGCTCAACACTAAATCCAGCTGCACTTCTTTTTATTTAAGGATCCACTGGCGTAGTAGAGGAATCAGTTTCTGGCAAAATAGTCCACATAGCCAGCATGAACTCCACCACAGGAGGTTCATTTTGCATTTCATAGGCACAATAGCAAATGCGGCCGGCTACGTTTGGAATGCATCACACATCAAGCATTTTCCAATTATAGAAACTTAGCAATCAGTTCCAGAAGTTTGGGGAGACTCAAACCCCATAGGGGTAAATAAGTTTGGATGATTCAGACGATGCTGATAGGGAACCCCCAGAACAAGGATGAATTTCTTCAAGATGGTGATTTGCTCAGGGGAGCGACTGATGATGATGAGGAGCACTTGGATATTTGGCATTCTGAGAAGACTCCTTTCTCTACTTTAATTGCAGAAGAAGCGCTGATAAAGAAATTACCAAGAAGCCTCTCTATAGTTGCGTTTGGCAACTATAACAGCGAGGATAAGGTTATATACTTGATCATAGAGAAATGGTTGAAGGAGGGCAACAATATGGACAGAAGTTTCAGTATCGCTATATTACTAAGGGCTACAAAAGGATTAAGGATACCATCACTGGAGCACATTTCTGTCCATTTTGATGAAATGCAATTTTATACCATTGTATGAGCGTTAAATGTCTAAATGATGCATATCTTAGCATGTTGCCTTTATGCTTTCCTGTTGTTGACATAAAATGCCTCTCTTGAGCATTCTTTTGACTTCATAATATCCTTCCTTCAAGGTCCTTCTTGATGATCCTGAGATTTTATTGCTGGGGCAACCAACTTGCTTGTCTTAATTCTAAATCTGCTGACATCCATTCCTCTAAAATAAATCATGTAATTCTGTTTCAGCTCTTCCATTTTCTTCGGGCAGCTGCAAAGATTAAGTAGCTATAATCTCGTAAGCTTGGCCATGCTAGCAGAGTTGAATGAGATGCAGGGTTAGGCTTTATACCATTCTATGGGGGTTGGGGCTGGTGTTTTGGCGGGGGTCTGTATTTTCTTCCATGCCTATCACCTATAAATAAAAGGGAGGAGAATCTAAGCTGGAACTGTTCAATCATGTCTGCCAACTAATTCAGCTTCAAGTAGATCAGATGATTCCTAGTAATTCATTCTGAAGCACACAGTTATGGCAGCGAAGGGGAATATAAATCATATTAATACATTACATGACTGCTCAAATGCTAAATCCACACATTAATCCATAAATGGATATTAAATAAGAAGCTAGTTAAGACACCAAACCATCTTTTAAGCATTGACATGAATCTAAGCGCAAAATGAATGACTAAATAAGAACTCATATCAGCTTCAGATTGCTATTCTAATGATAATATATATATTTAAGATTCAGAGTGAAACCACACCATCTATGAGGCTAGTGCACTAGAATCCCATGAACAGCACAAGTATGTCAGGCTGCATAGTTCTCTATCTCCATTAGCTACTCTATTGAAGCCATTTTTATGAAGTAGTAGATAAGATATGCATGATCTACAAATATGGAAAATGGACGAAGAAATTATCAATTAAATTATTTCACACTATGTCAACATGTATAACAGGTCATGAAATGGGTCATGGATGAAAAGCCATTTGAGGAATTGTCAAGAGATTATTCACT
This sequence comes from Isoetes taiwanensis, assembly GCA_021234155.1. NCBI lineage: Eukaryota > Viridiplantae > Streptophyta > Lycopodiopsida > Isoetales > Isoetaceae > Isoetes > Isoetes taiwanensis. Next base: position 2,339,744 of record JAJEKV010000004.1, read on the forward strand.
CTATCTTGATCTACATGCCAGAGCAAGCAATATCGGTAAAATTGAGAAGCTCTTTAATGAAATCCGGAGGATTACAGAATGGCGACCTTATAATATACTTCTGTTGATCTACCTTGAGGTCTTTAGCTGTTAAGAAAGCAGAGGAAGTGCTAGAAAAAATTGAAGAGATGGAATTTTTAACAGCATTTTCTATCAATCAAATGATTGCATTGTACAAGCGACGGAACAGCACTTATAAAATCCAGCAGGTGCTTGAGAAGGCTAAGAGTCATATTGTAAAACCACGACATTTGGACATATAATCTTTGTTATCATGCAAAGGTAAATGTCTTAAGGATGTTAGCGGTATAGAAAAACTATGGAAGAAATGCAAGATAAGTCCAGCCCGAATAGACGTCATATATCATTTTAGCATCAGTCTACATGTGAATGGATTACTTGACAAAGCTTCGAAACTGCTGTTAGGATTCTGGAGAAGAGGACTTCAAAAGGTCAGTGTCCTTCCATGACATGACTAGGAGCTCTTATACCACGATTGGAAAAGCTGGAAGATATTTGAGGATTTGGAAAACTATGCGCAAGAACAAGCAGCAGCTATTTTTCACTTCTTGAGCCCTGTCAAACAAAGGGAGAGGTTACGAGAGAATCACGAACAAGTTTTCAAAGAAATGGAATCCTGAGCTTTGGGTGGTCATCCACGCTAATTGAATTCAATGCACTTCTTGGTGGCACATTCAGAAAGGGGCTTATTGAAAAATCAGAGGCATTGCACAACAAATGGAGGTTGTTAGGTTGTAGACCAGATAGAGTCACTGAATTCACCATCTGGCAGTAACCTATGTAAACAGTGATGATAATGTGGATCAAGCCTTAGAGACATTGAGAATCTTTAATGGAACTAAGAGCAAAGCCACCATTCATCCGCCATGAAACTATGAAAGCCCCACTGTTCTTTTGGAGGATGGCAGGGAATATATTGAAAGGCAGAAAAGCTGTTTAGTCAATGATAGCAGGTCATTAGGTTACTCCAAGAGTCTGCCTCTATGGAATGCATTGTAAAGTTTAAATTGTAAAAGCAGGTTATCCTCCATGGCTTTGTTCAGAGAATGTGGGCTGACAAGGGTTAAACCAGATGGAAAGAAGGCAAAAGCGGCTTTTGGCTGGATTAAATGTAGGAATTGGATAGGTAATAAGAAAAGTGATGCAGCCAAATTTGAGATTTTGAGTATATATACTGACTTCAGAACATCTCAGTCAAGGATAGTTCTCATTACGTTTCTTTGTGGCCTACTTGAAGATCCTGTGGTGCCGCTCAATTTTACATATGCTTAAACGTTTGCTTTCTGCTGTTTGCTTTCTGCTGTGCAGAAAGACGAGTTTCTCTGAGAGAGGAAATGGGTTATTCGATTCTTCATCTGTTTTTTCAAATCTAAATGCTGCAAGATTAGAAGATGCTATGAGCTCCTAACTACTGAATTGCATACCATGCATATAATATAGAAGCAGTTTTTGGTGGAAATGTCTTCCTTTAGTCTTTGTCCTTCCTTTTCTATACTTGGCTAGATGGCGGCTTATCATCTGTATAAATTATATGATTTGTTGTTAGTAAGCTGGAAGGATGTAGAAGATTGGGTAGTCTTCATTATACAGCGGCGTGAACCAAAATGCTACGTAAAGCGGAGTACACTTTCACCCACCACATTGTTAGTCAGCTAACAAAAAAATGCAGCCTATTTGTCTTATTTCTTTAATATAGTAGTGGATTTGCTACTTGACTTAAAGTGAGCGGTGAACTTTGCTCGATCCCGGACTAACAAACACATCCGGTTAACAAACTGATCCGACTACTGCTCTTAGAAACCTTTAAAAATCCAAATGGATATCAATTCTTCAAGGTTTGAGGATCGCCCAGGCAGCTTGGTAGCATTGTCAATAAATGGAGTTTTGGATGGACATAGCGAGTTTCAACAATGTCAGATCACAATTTTGAAGTCTCAAGTAAGAATGAATCAATTTCTTTTGTTTTTAGATTTACAGGTTTCTTGCCATATAGAAGGGGAATGTGAAATACCATAAATATCAATGAAATTAGAGCAGTGCTTCGAAGGAACTAGGGATGGTAAGAAATGAAAATGTAAAGGTAAGAGGTGTTATTTTACACTTGCAATCTTATTAAAAAAGGGAAATTGGTTTTGCGGTAGCCATTTGACATTGTCACAAATCTTGGGGAACTTTCATCTCTTTGTTGAGCATTAAGATTGATTTGCCTCAAAGATAAATTGCTAGAATGTGGAATAAAGCAGTTGAAGCTTGATGGTCAATTGGTACAATTATTGCGAGAATATTTGCCCAGCACATTGCAATCTGAGAAGCAGGGAATGAGGTCATAGGTATGGCCAGGCAAAAGTGGTTAGCAGAGATTGATAAGAAGCAAGTTTGGTAAAAGAAAATACAATAGAGGAAAAAAGAGTGATAGAATTACGGTCGTTATTTGATGTCACATAGAAACGCCAATTCGATATTAACATGTTCATGGTTTCGATTCTTGAGATCATACACAAAAGATACACTTTCCACAGGGTATTATTTTCCAATATGTGGCTCCGGGAAGTATCATTTCACAGTGTGTTGGTAGGGATATGAATCTGAGAATGGTTGTCTCGGCTTGAATATAGACACAGTTAATCATAGTCTATGATGCATTTCAAAGATCACAGGAAATAGATTGTTCACACCAATAGAATTGAAACACTTGGGGTGCGGTGAAGCTCTCTTAGAGATATGGAGCAGTGAAGCCACATTATGAGTCGTGCTTCTTGGAGTACATGTGGAGAAAGAAATTTAGCAGGAAGGAGGATGCATTGATATGTTTATAAATCATGTGAGGTGCTAGTAGTGAGCTTATAAATGGTCGAGAAGAAGAAGGATAACTAGGGGAGAATTTGATCAGAGGCGACTTTTTTATAACGTAAAATGAGTCTTAGAGAGTTTATTTTTCTTTGTTTTCTTTACGGTCTCTAGCGTTCTGATATATTATTAATGGCTCTGATGTTGATATACGCCAAATCACATGCATCTCATGTTGTCTAGTTAAAATGATGCATGACCAAAAAGTTTTATACATTTGACTGTAGTCATTAACAAAAATGTCGTCAGAGTGATGAATTTCTTTGGCCCACGTGGATGTTCTAGTCACATGGGAGGGAGAAATTTTGTATTCTACGCCTTTATACTTGAGGATGACTTTAGATCATCAATGTCTATTAACCCCCGATTACTTTTGTTTCATTCGGATAGGATAACCAATCTTCTAAATGCCTAAGAGGATGATTATTTGATTTTTTGTTTCTTCTATCTAATGGGCTGATTCTTTGTATACATGGAAACGTGCCACTGTGCGATCCAGGTACATTCTAGTTCAAACCCTCTCTTATAATGTTAAAGGTATCCAAGGCTGTTGGAAATGCTGTAGTCTCATTATGTGCAACCAGTGACTCAGAATCTAACTAGTAATCTCTTGGAACTTATATTTGCCATTACAGCTCGGTCTTTTATACGTTATATATAACCCTCCTCTTTACTGACGTGGACTAGAAACATCCGCGTGGGCAAAAAAGTCCACGGATGGCATTTTGTTTTGTTACTTTTGAGGGCGGCTTAGCGGCCGTTCGAAACTTTGGTCATGATCATTTAACGGACAACGCGGCGGCCAGTTGCGACGCATCAAATGCTCGAGCTAACACAACATGTCGAGCCAGAACCCGAGAAAATTATGAGAGGAAAAAAAAAAGCAATTCTACACAGGCACTGCGTGAAAAACATCTTTCGGATCAAATTACTAGTTATCGCTTCTTCTTACGGACCATTTTATAGCTCAACGCTACTTACCAATTTCACACCAATTTATAAAACATGGCTGAATGCATCCTCCTTCCTGCGGCGCTTTCTCACATATCGCCAGAGTATGGTATGACTCATAATATTGCCTTCAACTTGTTTCTATCACCGGAGAGCACTTTCTTTTTAAGTGCTCTCAATTACATTGGCGGTGTGAACACACAATGCCGGAATCTTTGAAATGGGGCTATAATTATCGTGTAATATACATATTCAAAATTTGGGGTTTCTTGATTAAAGATGTATCAGCGTCTGCTTTGTAAATACTCGTACTTCCTAGTAGAGGCACATATTAGAAAATAATAATGAGTGTATGTATACGTCTGCAACTTGCAAAAGTAGGACCATGAGAACATATTGTGCGGAATTCGTTACTTCGCCACCAAATACCCACTAACTTTTATTCTCTTCTTCTCTATTGTATTTTCTTTTTGAAACTTGTTTTCATCAATCCTCAGCTTTCCACTTTGCCTAGGCCATCTACTGACCTCGATACGTTTCCTATATTGCAATGCTACAAATATCTCTTATAATATTCAGTGACCCATGGTTTCATGTTTTATTTCCAGCATTTCAATCCATACGATCAGAGCCATTTAGATAAATAGCATTAGATGTAATTTTCTCCAGATTTGGGGAACAATGTTAACTTATTTGCTTGGAAGCAAGTTCCTTTCACGAAGCTGCCAAGTAAGATGACACCCTCTTACCTTTACATTTCACGACTTCTTATATAATCCCTAGTTCTATGATTATGCATTCTTAATTTTCATTTGATTTATGGCATTTCTCATTTCCCTTCTATGGTGATGAAACCCAAATCTAAACAAAAGAAATTGATTCATTCTTACTTGAGGTCTTCAAAATTAGGCCAGGACATGTGAGAATCTTGTATTTGTCCCAAGAACTCCATTTGACAATGCTACCAAGGCGTGATGATCTCGACAACGAAGAAGCTTGATATCCATTTAGCTTTTTTAAAAGGTTTGGAGAGCAAGTGGTCGAGACAGTTGTTAAGCAGATATGTTTGTTAGTGGATCAGAGCAAATTAGAGTAAGTCTATTTTCTTTGGTAACAATATTCTTTGTATCAAAACAACAAAAGAAACACATCGCGGCACATTTTTGTTATGAACGGCAACAGAAAGGGGCCAGACTGGCGTGGCATTTTGGTCCACACGTCCGGGGCGGGTTTTTTGGGAGGGAGGGGTGTGTATACTTGAGGAGCTACCAAAGAACCTGGAGAAAGGGCATTGGTAAGAGTGATGTATGTTCTGTGAGGCCTTGGTTTTGATTTTTCTTTGTATCTAGTATACACTAGCCATCCTCCATAGAAACGAAGGAAAAGGGGGCAATCCAAGGAATTTATGGCAGATATGCTTGCATTGTATATGGCTCGTGAAAATAGTTTTTTCCGCCAATATTTCTGTGACATTAGAATTATTGGTTAAAATTAAGTGATTCAGACAAAGAAATTTGGGCTTCGGGCTAAGAGGAGGTATTTGGCATAATTACGGCGAACAAACTGTGGAGTCAAATACCAAAAAGCGACGAAGAATATTAGGCTCAAGTTTTCTGCGGTAGATTACGAAGAAGTATTCACTACGCAAGTCGAATGGGGAATAACCCATCTGCAAGTGGAATACTCATCAACCTGCACTCATGGTTTTTCTTCTGCATTTCCCGCCGTTTGATCCAGAAGCTCGAGCGGTAGCTTAGACTCATTTTAGGAAGGTTCTTTTTATAGAGGCCGGAGATTATGTTAAAAAGTTTTATTTGACTTTCCTTACGGATTACGCTGTAATTACGTATGGGCAGATTTGATCACCTGTTGTAGCTTTTTCTAATTCTCTAGCAAACCAGGTTCTTCCAATTCTCTAGCATACAAGATATTCGTTTCTGAGAAGAAAAGAGCAAGGTTTTCAGTATACAATAGCTCACATTGATTCCCTTGTCTTGAGTATCTCCAATGTAATTCATATAACATATGTGTATGGGGTGTCAAATTTGCTAAGCGAAGTTAGTAAATTTGTTAAGCTGTAAATTTAATCCTCAGATTTGGTAATTTGTAGATTTAATCCTACAGATTCACTTTGAAAATAGGACGTCTTGGATTTATTCACATTTAATTTTAATGCATGGTAGCATAATTATACTATGTCACGCTTGTGTTGCTGCAAAAAAGCATAGGAGCTAGAGCTTAGAAACATAGGATCAAGACATCCATTCTAAAGAGACAATCATCTAGTCTTCTCGGTTCCTCTTATCTTTAGTTCAAGCTATTTTTGCACTTATTGTTTATCTTGGGAACAAACAATTGTGCATGGGGAGTATTCAGCGCGATTGACCTAAGAAGCATTAGGAAATAAACTTGTGGAGAAACACATATATTTTCCTTTCTAGCCTTCCAATGATTGATTATGAATGTCTAAGCTGTTAAATTTTATCTCCACTTTGCAATGTTCTCATGGATTACATTAAGGAATATCAACCTATTCTATCTCAGATTTTCTTGTTATTACTCATTTTTGTTATGTGCATTACGCCAAGAGTTTATCCACCTAAATCTTTATAAGGATGAAAACCATTTCTTGAAGTAGTGGGGTAGGAGCTTCGACTCTATCTGAAAACCTTGAGAAAGGAGAAGTTAGGTACTTGTATTATAGCAATCATTGCATACATCCCACTCAAATTATAGGCTTTTTCGGCCTATAGAAAGTTAAGTCTTTGTCTTCATCAGATAGGTTTCAGACATGTATTCAACAAAGTTGTCCAGGTTTGAAGCAACTCTTCTATCTCATATAACAGACAACTTCAGAACGCCAAAGGATATCACTTGAAGCACTTGTAATGATTCACTCTTGGGCAATGCCATAAGTTCCTTTTGGTACAACATCATGCAACAAGAAGGGACAAAAATGTAGCATTATCGGGCATCATCAAACCTTGCATTGCACGTCATGGAAAAATCCGATTGCAAGATAACCTATATCTCTTCGCATTCCATGACATAACAGCTTGTACTAGAAACATTTCAAAAACATATTGAATTGCAGCCGCGTGAAATGCACATGTCCAGGCACTAATAACAAAGATATCCCTTGATACCCATTCTTGACCTGGTTAAGTCCATTCTCAGCATATCCTGCAATTAATGTGATCCAAGAACCAAACTCTAGAATTAAGAGCTTATTAATAGTTTGGCATGCATCACCAAAGGCATCTGCAGGTAGAATCAAACTAAAGAATTACTTTGTCATTTTCTAGTTACTACTACCTTTGGCCAAAATCCGATCTATGAAGATTTCGAATTAGAATGCTTTGCATACTGACTCACTGGTGGTCGGTATGCAGTACGTTGGTTGAGGAGGACTTGAGATTGTGTCTGCGATGGAGAAGAGGAAGAAAGAGCGTATAAAGCATTAAGCTAATTTTCTATGAAGTATTTTACCATATCGATCTGCGGTTGCCAAAATGCGTCTATCCCGAGAATGAAATAACGTGCCATTCTCAAATCCCAGACCTGCTCCCCTCATCAGCAGGTCACATACTTCATTTCTTTAGGCCATAGCCAAGAGCCCTTACTTGGAAAACCTTACACGCAGGCCATGTACTTCACTTCTTAAGGCCATAGCCAAGAGCTGAGCTTGGCTGGCCACCACCATCACCCCTACTTGGAAAACCTTAGGATTTTTTATGGTGAAATCTCAGCCCTCCATTTTAAGGCATGGTTCATTATAGACTTACTGATACATATAATATGGGAGGATGTAATAATAGGGTGGTGAAAGGGGGCATATGGCATCGGATTCTGGTATGCTTGTGATTCAGCCCCTTAGATTAGGGGCTGCGATTCTATACGTATAAGGCGTGATTCCAAATGAAAAGATCATATGCATATGCAACTATGTTACAACTCTGAGGAAACTTTGTAGCCTGTTCATCTTCGAAATACCCAGGTCTTAGCTCTAAAATAGAATATTTGCTACAACAATGAACAATTGTTTTGGAGTCTTAGAAAGGAACTTTACCTACAATGATACCATTGATGTTTTTCCTCATAGTTGGATGCACGAAGGTTATCATAATACGATAGCATCACTATTGAGGAATGTAGAAGAGCCTTGGCGGAGGGTTAATTTGAAGAAGGCTGCAAAAAAAAGTCAATTGTAAATTCATTTGAGCCTTGGTTCTTCTATTACATACGCACAGACATATTGAGCAGGATAAGAAACTTGGATGATGAGAGCTACCCAAGGTTGGCCTTGAAAGTAACAATAGAAAAGAGTGGTATGTAGATGGGATAATCTGGTTAAGGAAATGGGGCATTTTGATACAAGAACTGGCAAGAAGTAGCTGGGAATAATAGAATTTAGAAGTTGGAGTGCGAGGAAAAGTCACGAGACAATTTGCTTTATGCATCCCCGGTATTAACATGTCACATTATAGGGGGGAAATGAATCTACGTTGCGGGAAACGAGATATCTGAATGAGAATATTTTCTTGCAGGATATGCCTTAGAGCCCACCACCTGAGCATAGTAGTTGGGAGATGGTATAATATACAACATGAGTACCAAACTTTTAGGGTGTGCGATTGGGATGAGATAGAAAATGAGGAACATGAAATAATACATTGCCCAGCTTACAAGCCTTGAGAGATAGGTTTGGCATTAAACTATCTAACTTGCAATTTTTTGATATGCCGGCCATTATAGTTGATAGCTTTTTGTTGGGTGTATTACAGAAAGGTGCCTTGGGGTTATCACGAAAATATTCACAAAGGCAAGCACTTTGTCCCCCCCAGTATATCGCCTCCTCTTAGTATCATAGCCTCTCCCATTGCCAAATAGGGGCGTGTGTAGATTCCACATCCCAATTTGGGTCGTACATGGTGTTGCCTTTGGGATAAGTTGCTTCATCCGAAAGTGTCTCTACTTTGGTGGCAGGTTATCCCTAGATGCCTATGTATTAGTGCCTTTCAATATCGCTATGATCTTTGCATATCTGTAGTATATCTGCTCTGCCTTTCATACCCTTGAGCATTGTCTTTTTGCTTATCCAGGAGGTTAAATTTTAGTCTGATTACAAGGTTTTATTTAATAGTGCCTTTGGGTATGTGGGCTCATCTCTTGGCTTCCTACCCCAATGCATTCCCCTAGCTAAACCGGACACAACAAAGAAAAAGGCCATTTAGGCCGCCAATAAAGCGTCTGTAGCGGCGTCACGGCCAGTAAAACTTCAGGGCACGATCCACCTTGAGCGATATTGCGGACATACCGTCGTTGCGGAACCGCGTGGTATCTCGGACACTATGGTCGATATGGGAGCGTAGTAAACGTCACATTTTTACGACATCTACTCATCTGCTCACGATGTTATTGCTGTGGCCCAGGCTAAGATACTCATGGCTTACGAGTGTTCCTCCCTTGAGCCAGAAGTGAGGGACCATATTTGGATTCAATATCTTCAAATTGGCTCTTATCATTAGTCTCCTATTCTGGAGTAAGTACATTATGCTTCATGCTCGTGTTCCTGTGGCATCTACTTGTGCTTACATAGTTAGATCCCGGGGGTCTCACCTAGGCATATGGGTACCTCATCTGCGTGCAAGGGATCACCAGAAAACCCCTGTATACGACCTTTTTGGAGGTGGAAAACCCCTACGTACGTAAATACGAAAAGCCAATTTCTCTGCCGCTTTCCGTAGATGTACTTATGGACTATCTTAATTTTTACATACCCCTACCTGATCTTGTACTTGATTTTGTGCACCTAGATGGCACATTGACGACCACCACATGTATCAGAGAAAGGGTGCTTAAATTACGTTTTATTTGACCTGTGATGAAACAACAACAAACTTAGATTTGGTTTTATGTGTGCTACCTCTAAAGTGTTGTGTGCGTGCTATGTTTAAAGTTTGAGCATAGTTCAATATTTAGTGCTGAATATCTTAGTTAGTTAGTATGTTTAATATTGCAACACATGTTCATCTTTGCAACTTACATCTTTTGTTCATGAATATTCAAGAGCTATTTTGCATTAGTTTATATCCATCATTCCCTAGATTTTGCAAAACATGATAAAAAAAAAACAATTTCTACAACATCCTGAATGCTCTCATGGCTAAACAACAAATCTAAATGCTCATTCCAATAATTTATTTCGAATGTTAAAACTGTACAACAGAACATGATCTCATAATTTTACAGCAAATCAAGTTTAGTCCGAAACCACTTAATCCCTAAAATGCAAGGCAAGAATAAGATACAGAAGTGATCGATAAAAAAGCAATCCCAAGTGTCATGTTGAACTTCTGATCCTTCTTCATTGATGCCTTGAGTAGCAAGGTCATTCCAAATCCTTCATAGCAATATACAGCTATCCCAAGGCAAAAAACAACGCCTTTCAAGCTTCCGAATCTGCTCCCTGAATGCTTCAGGAACTTTTTCAGTATTCCAACTTCTCTAACCTTCTTCATTTCCTTCGTATTCTGCAAGCAGAATGCAATGTTTCAACCAATCACAGTTGAAAGAAGCGAATTCTTGTCACACCTATGCATGCAATAGCCAAGAAGAGGAAGGTCTTGTAAACTCCGTGGTTTCTAGAAGCCACACAAATGGGTTACAAAAATATGGAGTTCATGAACATATACATTCCTGCAGGCTACACATGAATATAAATATTCCAAATAGAAAAAGAAACTATATTTCAAAGCCATCTTTCAAGATGCCCTACTTGCTCTCTATAAATCATCTGGTTATATGGTGGGCAGAATGGAATAATAAATGAATACCTTCCAACTAATTTGTTTGAATTAAGAAGACTCCTCTGGAATACAACCACTTACGTCCTTTTTTTGCCATGATCTTAATTCAAGCAGTCGATGGTTCCAGAACTACTGCAGATTCAAACATGATATTCAGTTATGCAAATCTAAATAACGCAATGAATCAAACAAATCTAATTAAAGCAATGAATCAAACAAACTGCTTGAAAAACAGAGCCAATATATCAAGAAGCTTTTTATCTGGTGAAGAGACCGACCACACATACATGTGAAAGGGAGGAAACATGCAAGATGGCAGTCATAACTTCTGCTTAGTAAGATCTCATCGTCGCCAGAGAACCAATAGTATCTTCTCACTTCAAAGAAACACAGAAATATAAATGCTTCATGTAACTTATAGACAGAGCAAAATGAGAAAAAATTGGAGAAAAGTCAAAGTTAAAGCAGAAGTAGAAAAACTACATACTATGGTTTTATGAGAGGAAATACTGTAAATTGCCGCATAAATGAGACATACAAGAATCCATGTCTTCAGTTACCCATTGAAGATAATTTCTGTTTCCTGCTGCCCAGGCCCTGACCTGATGCCTGCACCACAAAAGAATGCAACATTGACATCTCTGCATTTTCATTTGAAATATATGCTTAGTTGCAACTGCAGAATGCTACGAGGTAATACATATTAGAATATCAAAGGACTTGTTTTGCTATTTGTTTTGCAGGTGAGGTTAATGGAAATTGACCTTCAAAGCGTCAATAGGGGTTCAAATCCTCTGAACCTTAAATTATTTCCTTGCTTTTATAGCTCCATAGTTGTGATCCAAATGAAGCTCTTGGACTGTACTAGATGAGGTGCACGTTCACTGTGACGCTCCCTGAACATATACGACCCTCGGCCGTATACATACGGGGACTTTCCCCTCCCATGGCGACCAACTCGCCATGAGCAGGGCCCTCCGTCTATTTCGGGCCATCTATAATATGATGCCCGAAAGAAGGACACGAAGGGGTCATTCGGCCCACGCCTTCAATGGGGCTCCTACGTCGCGGAAGCGTGAATACAAGTGTTAGCACACAGCATAAATCACATATAAAATAACCACCACGAAGGGTGGCGCATCCATCCAAATACCAACGGCAAAGAATATGCATCTAAACCTAAGAAAACACCCCAAACCCATGGTTCTACCCCGGCTCAGACTCCAGTGAGGATCGACTGACGGCTAGGTCTCAAGAGATCAGCAGACCAATCTTAACATGGCGCTATTGGCATAGAACATCGGCTAGGGTTGTCCACTCCATCCGCCCCCGCGGCACACTTTGCGGATGAGTCAAATCATGCTTTGGGCATCACTATAGCCTTCCCACACGCAGACTCAAGGTATCACCCTACGAGCCTACTACAGGGTTCATGAAGCCCCGTCCCGATGAGGCAGGTCGGGGAAGCGCCCCTTCCGGATCACAAAGGGTTCCATGGGTGGACTAGAGAATACGTGCCGCATCACGACCCCCGCATCCGCATTCCGACTTACTGCCTCTAAATCTACTCAAAGTACAGGATGCCCCATGCGGTCACACCTCTGTACCGGGGAGTGTCGGACCCATACCCGCCCGGATCGCCTAGCTCACCGGGCCGCTATTAGGCCTAGTCCACTGTAGGGAGTCTCGTGGAGCCTTTTATGTTCGCGGCAAGACCCCACCCCACTTCACCACTTGTGTCCCTTGTTTGGTGCTAAGCCATTCCATAGCATCCACGACTCGGTGGGCTCTTGTGCACAGGCCGCATTTAATGGGAATATTACAGGGCTCTATCTAGGAGCATACTATCATACATGAGCTCAGAGGTCTCTACCCCCCTTATTTCCCCCATTTCCAGAGTAATACTATGCAAAGAACTATCAATCCATCCTTTAAGAGCAAAACCAGAATCAGAATATAAAGAGAACTTACCTTTACAACCAAGGGTTAGCTCCTACGAGTAAAACACAGAGAAAACAAACAAAACAACACAACAAGTGCCCAAAAGGGGCGCTACCCTAGAATATCAGCCTATACTAGCCACCTACCCGAGTTCCTGCTGGACCCGTTATCGTTTGGCGCCTCCATCTTCTTGGGACTTGACGCTTTAGCTCGGCTACAGTGCACGCTAGGGAAGGGTGGCGCCACCGGGTGAAGGTAGGTAGGCGCCACCAAAAGGTGGCGCCCACTCCCCCGGGTCGATTATGGCTGATATGGGGGGTAGTGATCCACCTTGATGCCTCCAATTAGCATCACCATGTTAGCCAATCGATTTTGGCCAAGTGGCACCTTCCCAAACCATAATTAACTTAATTATCCCTTTTACATATTAATTCCTTAATTATAGGTTATTATCCTTAATAATTAAATTAGCATAGCTAATTTAATCCCTTTAGGTCAACCCCCTAGGTTACCATACCCCATGGTGGCGTATCTATACCGGGTGACGTGTCAATATATTTATACGTTATACCGTATAAATACTTGGAACGCCACATTCTCCCTCCTTAGAATTAATGTGCCGCCCTCAAAGATTGGGGTTAGATACAAATGTAGTAAATGACATTATGAAGGAAGGGAATTCCTTATTTTAGAAGATAATATATTAAAACTTCAAAGTTTAAAATGGTTTTAAGCAATCAAGTGCGTTCACATGATTATCATAAGCAACAAGTTCAAGGTCCGAAGTCCAATATTAAATAACAGGGTAACAATAAGGAACTACATGTAAACACCATGAAAACTGGAAAAGTCGGGCCATCAGCAACCCTCTATACATGGGCAGGTCACGATCGCTTCACCGCCCCATTACATGTCAATATGTCAGTTTATATAGATAAAATAATTAGGTTGTGGTTGAAGGGTCCACCCCCTATAAGAAATAAAAGAAAATTTATCTACAAGGAACCTATCATGCCTATGGTTCGCAATTCATTGCGCAGTAAGGAATGGTCAAGTTCCTATTATAGCCAAGATGAATGCGGCTATGAACTACATGCTTTACAAGCAGTTAGCGGTCGTGTCCACATTGACAAAGACACCACGCCCTAAGGAACACGGGTGATCCCATCATCGGTAATCGTTGTTAACTACGATGCATCTACCCCTCTCATCGCCTCGATTCTCGCGAATCAAGCCTTCAAGCTTACCGCCGGGAGCGGGTTGATAGCATCGCTGATGGTGCGGCCTTGAGATTTGGCGCATGAAGTCCTGGATAGTGCTTCTCAAGGTCTGTTTCCATCACCCACGTAGCATCCTCCACCGGCAAGTGTTTCCACTTGACCAAGTATTAAAAGATCCGGGTCCTCCGAAGTCCGCTTTTATATGCTCGATCAAGAAGAGCTTCGTGCACTATATCCAATTGCTCTTCCGCTATTTCAAGTAGGGTGGTGTATCCAAGATCTCCTCCGATCCGGGTGTGCCGCTTTTAGAAGACCGACATGAAAGACCTTGTGGATCTTCAAGCGGGGTGGCAAGTCCAGGCGATATGCTTGCTCCCCAATACGTTCAGTGATCTTGAACGGCCCAGCCCATCTGGGTGCTAGCTTTTTGCAATTACCAATCTTAAGCTTGGCTTGTTTTACCTTAATCTTAAGCCAAACCGATTCACCCACCTGGAAGACTCGTGGGGTCCTGTGCTTATCGGCTACACTCTTCTGGCGACTGCGTGCAGCCAATAGGTAACCACGAACTTCCTCGACCAGAGCTTGCATTTCCAAGAGGAGTTGCTGAGAAACCTCCACTTTAGAAACGGGGTTATGCCACGTGTCTGAAGTAAGGCATTGATAACCATAATTTATCATGAAGGGAGACATTCTGGAAGACTCCTGTTTCATACTGTTATAGGCAAACTCAACTAGATAAATATAGTCAGCCCATTGTGATTGCTTACTCCACACATAACTTCGTAACATATCCTCTATGATACAATTGGTGCGTTCTGTCTGACCATCCGTCTGAGGATGATATGCCGTACTCATGGCAAGCTTGGTCTGGATGGTGGCAAAGAAATCTTTCCAGAAAGCACTTACAAATTTGGGATCCCTGTCGGAGACAATAACTCGTGGCATTCCGTGCAATCTGAAGATCTCCTTTGCAAAAAGCAGAGCAATATCAAAGGCGGTGTCCGTGGTACGACATGGCAAGAAATGAGCCATCTTCGACAATTTGTCGACCACTACCATCAATGCATCATATCCACGGAGAGTACGTGGAAGGCCGACAATGAAATCCATGGTGATCACTTCCCACTTGGCGTTGGGCACATCCAAAGGCTGCAACTCTCCTGGAGTCCTTAATTGCTCTGCCTTGGTTTGCTGACACACCTGACACTGCTTAATATATCTGGCAATATCCTTTTTCATAGAAGGCCAGAAATAGCTGGAGCGAATCTTAAAGTAGGTCTTCATAAAACCTGCATGTCCAGCTATAGGACCAAGTAGCGTGTCATGGAGAATGAGCTTACGCATCTCCACGAAGTCTCGTGTACACACAACTTATCCTTGTAATATAACAATCGCCTTCTTTCTTATATGAACGAAATCTTCGTGGTTCCTTATCTATGCGAAGCTTCCTTAGCCAAACCGCCCCCACACATCAATGAAACTTCGGGATCCGTGGGCCAAGGTTTGTTCTATCTCGCTTCCCAAACTCACCGGTGAGTGTAGAAATTGCATTACAATGGGTTCGGGTTACCAAGGGATGGCGTGACAATGCATCCGCAGAACCACATTGTGCCTCCTGTGCTTATACATAATCTCAAAGTCATACTCCTCCGTAAATTCCATCCATCTTCTCCGACGGAGATTGAGATTTGGCCGGGTGGATAAGTAACGGAGACTCGATGATCGATCCATCCACCGGAATCTTCTACCAAGAAGGTAGTGTCTCCATATCCGCAGAGCACGGACAACTGCTAACAATTCCTGATCATGAGTAGGGTATCGCTGCTCTGTTTCGTTCATTTTCTTTGAATCGTAGGCAATAACCCTCCCCTCCTGCATTAGGACTCCCCCAGTAGCAAACTTACTGGCATCTGTTGCCACTAGCTTATCCTTTTCAGGGTCGGGTAATGTAAGAACTGGTGCTGACGTTAAGGCATCTTTAAGCTGCTGGAAACTTCCCTGAACCTTTGCTTTCCAATGCTCAATCCAATCCTTCACCTTCTCATGCTTTGTAAGATTAGTAAGAGGTGCTGCAATCTTTGCAAAATCCTTAACAAATTTCCGATAATATCCTGCTAATCCTAAGAAACTTCGGACCTCGGAAACATTACCTGGAATAGGCCATTCCCTTACTGCCTCTATCTTTGCTGGATCTGTCGCAATTCCTTCTGCTGAAATAACATGTCCCAAATAATCCACCTTGGGAGCGGCAAACTTGCACTTAGAAAATTTGGCAAAGAGTTGGTGGCGTCTTAGCTTTTCCAAGGCCAACCGAAGATGTTTCTCATGCTCCTCCAGGGTTTTACTATAGATGAGAATGTCGTCAAAGAAAATAATAACAAAATCATCCAAGTATTGTCGGAAGACATCATTCATTAACCGCATAAATGTTGCGGGGGCATTGGTTAATCTGAAAGGCATAACGGTAAATTCATAATGCCCATATCTAGTGCGAAAGGCAGATTTATGGATGTCCTCCTCCTTAATCCTTATTTGATGATATCCGGAGCGTAAATCAATCTTTGAGAAATGCTTGGCCCTTTGCAACTGGTCCATTAGATCATCTGCCCTAGACAAAGCATAACGATTTTTGATGGTATGCTTATTGAGCTGCCTATAGTCAATGCACATCCTCAAGGAGCCATCCTTTTTCTTGACAAAAAGGATAGGAGCGCCAAAAGGCGAAACACTAGGTCGAATGAAACCTAGGTTCAGTAGCTCCTGAAGTTGCTTCTTAAGCTCTGCCAACTCTGGGGGACTCATACGGTACGGGGCCTTACTGGTAGGCTTAGTACCTGGTTCCAAAGCTATCTCACATTCTACCCCTCTAAAAGGAGGAAGTTTCTGGATCTCGTCTGGAAAAAGATCGCTAAATTCTCGGAGAAGATTGGCAATCCCTTCTGGCAAGGTATCAACTACTTGCTTCTGCTTGGCATCTGATTCAATGGAGGCAAGCCTAATAATGCAAAGCAACTTATCCTTACGTATAGCCTTATCTAACTGCCTGATGGTGATAGACTGCATAATGGGGTTTAAGGAGTCACCTTTTATAGTTACGCGGGCTCCGTTAGCGGCGTTGAAGGTAACTTCCCGTTTCTTGCAATCTATATTGGCTTTTGCAGATGCCAAGAATTCCATACCAACAATAAGATCATATTTGCCAATATCCATTATCTCGGCACCCATGGCAACTGGTGCACCTGGCAACTGCATCTTAAGGTTAATGCGGCGGCCATGCGTATGTCTGATCTTACCACTGGCTAAAGTGACAGGCTTCGGTCGAGATCTCAAAGTCTCAAGCCGCAATACCTGGGCCATTCTAGGAGAAGCAAAATTATGTGTACTACCCGTATCCATCAGAATTATAAAAGGTTTGCTGTCTACTTGACCTATGGTGGAAATAACGGCAGTCGACTTTCAAATTGCCGGTTTCAATAGCCGCAAGGATATGGGACTCACCGTGAATGTATTCGGGAGCCTCCTCCTCGGCAGTAGAGTCGACTTCGAGATCGCCCCAATCAAGGTCGGCCATGGCCACCAAGGCGTCTGCGGTGACATAAGGGCAATTCTCGCATGTAGTGCCCGGTCGCATACACCTATAACATGCCTTATCCCCTCACAGAATCGATCTCGGGCCTCTTTGGGAATAGATTGTAAGAGATTCTCGAACTTCCTTTGCCGACATTATTCCCGTTTTGTCGCATGTTGAAGGTGACTTTCTTTCCCGGCGGCCGTAAGAGTTCTCGCTTGAGAGGGCCCCGACTTGGGCGAGGGGTTGATAAGGTGTGGACGGGGCGTGGTCAGCAGTAAGGAGCAGGACGCGATACCGGTTCCTTGGTGTGTCCTCCTCGAGGCTCAATGCTTTAGCCTCGGCCCTGAATCGATTTTGGGTCTATGGCCTTAACCATTCGTTTAATGGATGGGGCCAATCCTTCAATGTAACCCTCCATAGCTCTCTTTTCATTCATCCCTGGTACATACAGCCTCAAGCGCATGAACTCATCGGTGTAGGCCTGAACTGACATACCCTTCTGCTCCAGCCTGTAGAAGGTCTGGATTTGTTGGCATTTGTGCGCACGAGGCACATAATGCGACTTAAAAGCTTTGGCAAACTTCTTAAACTTGCACCTGCTTCTGTCCAGATGCTTGGCTCTGGCATAGCCCTTCCACCAAATGCGGGCAGCTCCTGTAAGGTTTGTGGTGGCGACCTTTCCGGTATCCTTTTCTGTCATGCCATAGGATTTGCCAAACTCCTTCATTTCGGTCCAACCAGACTCTCGCATTCATTCCGCCCCTAGATTTCCCATCAAACCGGGCTAATTTCCTATTCTTCCATATACTAGTTATGGTCAGATCAACCGCCTTTAAGGTACTCCTTGTCCCTGGCGCTTGGGGTGCTCTCCGATGATAGGGACGACTTCGAGGTGGCTGATTGTGAAGAGGTGGCACTATCCCTTGAAGAACTTCGATGACGCTTTGGAACGGTGCTTCCTTCGCGGCGGCGGTCTGGGCTTGGTTCGTGTGCAAGTGGTCAGCCGGGGTGGTGGGCTTGGCGGCAACGGAGGTAACTCCGGTCCATCCCCCTCAGACGTTGCGGAGGGGTTGGCATTCAACACATAAGTTTGTAACTCGACTAATTGCCTCTTCATCAACATAAGTTCTTGCTCGGTGTTAGTCGACCATGCTCGAAGGTGTCTCCGCCTCGGCGGCATTGGCGCGGCAATCGCCTATATTGGGTATAAGAAGGTATAAGCGTAATTATAGTGACATCAAGTCTCCCAAAGAAATTCATTTGGGATAGTATTTATAGAAAGAGAATACAAAAACATTCTTATATTCACGATTTCAAAATTTGGACTGTTTCACATAATTAAGTCCATAAAATTTTTACAACAGAAAAGAAGATAGTCGCCTAGTCACCGAAACTCCCCTCGGATCCTTCGTGCCAGCTGGAGGTCCTTGGGCATGATGGTGACCCCTCGTTATGTGTATGGCACAAAGGTTGGCGCCGCTCAAGAGTTTGATGAGGTAAGCCTCGGCAGCCCTCGAGTCGCGAGGATTGCAAAAGCTTGGAACCTCGTGTCGGTTTTAAAATCCCGGGCAATTTTCCGCACAAGTCATTTGAACGGGAGCCGAATTTAATCAATGGCTCGCTTGACTTCGATAGTTACGTGATCTCCCCGGCGCTACCGTGCCCGGTCGGTATCGATGGGGCTTTCGCGGCTTGAGGGTCAGCCGGCGATGGGAGGGATTTTCCACCGTTGTTGGATGCTTTGCCCGCCGGACGATCGCTCTCGCCTCTGAGCTGATGTCTTCTTGGCAATGGTGGCATTCTTTTGCAGACGGGTCTTGTAACCTACACCTCCCTTAACGGGTTTGGTGTTCTTTCTCTTCAACGTCCTGTTGCCCGGCTCCGTAGCCTCCCTATTCCTAGCCCCGCCCTGCTCCACAGGTTGATCGTGTTGTTGGCCAACAGTTGGATCTACCGTTTGGTTGATGCTCTGGTCAACGTTTTGATCCCCCTGTTGATCAACATGCTGGTTTTGGCCGTCCTCTGCTTCCTTACGGAGCCTCTCCTCTTCATCACCCCCTAACATCTGGTGCAAGGTGTGAGGGAAGGTCGCCTATGGCGGAACAGAGCTCGGTCCGGGCGGCTATGGCGGAGAAGGGCGTCCAGAGGAAACACGCCTTTAAAAAGTAATTCAAATTTAAATTCCAATGTTCACTTTTTTTTTTTTTTTTTAAATTTTTTTTTTTTTTTTTTTTTTTTATAAAATTTTAAACAAAAGCGTATAAAAAAACACGCACATCAGATGGGGTCTTCGCGTTTATACGGCTTCAACTTTTCGAAAGAAACACCTCCGAGTATAGCAGCGCCCCTTTCGATTTTTCGGCGGCCTGTTGTCTTTTTGACCTCGGAAGACATGCCCCCTAGGGTATTTGGGAGGTGCCCGATCCATTGGAGCCGTTTTCGCCTTCATCCGAGCTACCTACAAAAAGTTATAGCTCTTCGAAACCTGGGTCTTCCAGTCGCCCCAGACTTCTTAAGGACTTACAATCTATTACATTAACCTAGCACCAAACCAAACATCAAAGAACTAAACAATCACTCTTGCTTAGACTCTCTCTCCTAACTACCGAACTAGCGAGTTAGGGTTTGTCGCTCATGATTTCGAAAAACCAAATCACGGCTCGATACCACTGCGGACGCCCCCGAACATATAATGACCCTACGTGTATACATGCGGGGACTTTCCTCCCATGGCGACCAACTCGCCATGAGCGGGCCCTCCGCCTATTTCGGCCATCTATAATATGATGCCCGAAAGAAGGACACGGGGGGGTCATTCGCCCACGCCAATGGGGCTCCTACGTCGCGAAGCGTGAATACAAGTGTTAGCACACAAAGATAAATCACATATAAAATAACCACCACGAAGGGTGGCGATCCATCCAAATACCAACGGCAAAGAATATGCATCTAAACCTAAGAAAACACCCCAAACCCATGGTTCTACCCCGCTCGGACTCCGGTGAGGATCGACTAACGGCTAGGTCTCAAGAGATCAGCAGATCATCTTAACATGGCGTTATCGGCATAGAACATCGGCTAGGGTTGTCCACTCCATCCGCCCTCCCATTGCACACTTTGCGGATGAGTCGAATCATGCTATGGCATCACTATAGCCTTCCCCACGCAGACTCAAGGTATCACCCTCACGAGCCTACTACGGGGTTCATGAAGCCCCCGTCCCGATGAGGCAGGTCGGGAAGCGTCCCCTTCCGGGATCACAAAGGGTTCCATGGGTGGACTAGAGAATACGTGCGCATCATCCGACCCCCCGCATCCGTGCCCGACTTACTCGCCTAAATCTACTCAAAGTACGGGATGCCCCATGCGGGTCACCTCTGTACCGGGGAGTGTCGGACCCATACCCGGCCCGGATCGCGCCTAGCTCACTGGCCGGCTATTAGGCCTAGTCCACTGTAGGAGTCTCAGGAGCCTTTTATGTTCGTGCAAGACCCCACCCCCACTTCACCACTGTGTCCCTTGTTTGGTGCTAAGCCATTCCATAGCATCCACGACTCGGTGGGCTCTTGTGCACAGGCCGCATTTAATGGGAATATTACAGGGCTCTATCTAGGAGCATACTATCATACATGAGCTCAGAGGTCTCTACCCCCCTTATTTCCCCCATTTCCAGAGTAATACTATGCAAAGAACTATCAATCCATCCTTTAAGAGCAAAACCAGAATCAGAATATAAAGATAACTTACCTTTACAACCAAGGGTTAGCTTCTACGAGTAAAACACAGAGAAAACAAACAAAACAACACAACACAACAAGTGCCCAAAAGGGGCGCTACCCTAGAATATCAGCCTATACTAGCCACCTACCCGAGTTCCTGCTGGACCCGTTATCGTTTGGCGCCTCCATCTTCTTGGGACTTGACGTTTAGCTCTGGCTACACAGGTACGTGCTAGGGAAGGGTGGCGCTCAGCTGGGTGAAGGTAGGTAGGCGCTCAGCTCCTCAAAGGTGGCGCTCCACTCCTCCTGGTCGATTATGGCTGATATGGGGGGTAGTGATCCACCTTGATGCCTCCAATTAGCATCACCATGTTAGCCAATCGATTTTGGCCAAGTGGCACCTTCCCAAACCATAATTAACTTAATTATCCCTTTTACATATTAATTCCTTAATTATAGGTTATTATCCTTAATAATTAAATTAGCATAGCTAATTTAATCCCTTTTAGGTCAACCCCCTAGGTTACCATACCCCATGGTGGCGTATCTATACTGGGTGACGTGTCAATATATTTATACGTATACCGTATAAATACTTGGAACGTCACATTCACATGACTGCAGTGCACCATTGAAGACATGCCATCACCAACATGGGGCTTGGACCCCCTTCCCTTTTCTGCACTGCATATTAGATTTTAGGATAAGAAACATGCATATCAGATTCAGCATGTGCTACAACACACTTTCATAAGAACATATCAGGGATTAGTCCCACCATGTGAATTTGCAGGTTATTTTTGTCTTAAGAAGTGCATTTCTTTAGCAAGATCCTTACTGTTGGCAAAAACAAATCTACATATGCTTGGATGTGGATTTGGCAGAGCAAGCATACCTTTTACACGCTGGCATTCCCTAGTAGCAGACAAGGCAGGCCCAATCTCGGTTACTGGTCCTTTTTCCATCAAGCTCTAGGTCAATCCTCACCTGTAAAACAGAGAGTTGCTATTGATATTGTTTCTAAAAGAGGTTTTATAATACATACCTTGAAGCAAATCCAGATCAAACATGCAAAAAAGAGATGAATCCCTCGATTCCCATGCTTTGCCCTCTGCCATTTGTGCTTCCTGCGGTTGGAAGATCAAGAAATAAGCTTTATAACTACGTTATGCACCTGCAAGAACAGAAAAAAAAGGAAAAGAAAGAGGGGATGCCATGTCGCACACCTATCAGCTAATACAGGGCCAGATCTATGACACCTCTATTCTTCAAGAGGAATTCCTCACGTATCATACGGCCTTCCTAGTTCCCGCCATCTCCCCCTTTTCGACCGCCTACGGCTTCTTGCTGGTGGGAACGTATTGGTGGTTCGTCCGTATACGGAGGTCTAGGTTAAAAAAAAACCCCTAACCAGTCACGGTGTTGCTTTTATAGGGTTCAACATGGTGAAACCCCCGGGAGTTAGATGAGAAATGACTTAGAAAGGTAAGTCATATACCATTCTACAAATAGAATAAAAGGGCAAAAAGGGCAATGGTGGGCTGAGCGCACTTGTTGCAATGTAAAATAAACGTGAGACTGTGAACTTTAATTTCAAGAGACTACTAGTGCAATTAATTCTTTTTATATTGATGTGTGTGGGGATAAAGTCATAGATAGATAGATAGATAGATAGTAGTTTTAACGTCACGCCACTAGGCAGCATCCAACTAGGCAGCTTTTAACGTACATTTGCAAGGTCCAACGACATGGAAGAAGTAGTCTACCCAATTTGAAGATGTGGAAAATGATGGATTATCAACGTATGTCATTGGCTACATAAAGAAAGATGAGAATGGAAAGGTTAAGATAAAGATAAATGTTCGTGAAGACGTGTATAATTCCATGTTAGCAAGGTTAAGATATATGCAATTTTGCAATGCCCGACGTACCCATTAAATTGGGAGCCCTTCAAGCCAAATAACGACGTAGTCCAAAGGCAAACTGATTTACAGGGATATGATTGAAGTACTCCATTTGAGGGAGGAAATATACTTAGGGTGCTTTCCCATGAGATTGGCTGACCTGAAAATCTGGATCGAGGTCAAAAACCTGAGCATTGAGAAATGCTTGGTGATTACTTTTGCTTCAGGTCAAAAACCCGAGTCTTTGAGGTTGAGGCGCCCACGGAACCTGCACGCCTTGATCTGGACCTCAAGAAAACCTTGAGGTCAGAGGCCCATGGGAAAACACCCATAGTCATAGATATCTCCTCATGAGTTGGGAAAAGGTCCGAGGAGAGCTTATGATATCTTGTCTAGAGTAGTGCTACAATGCTATTAATGAATCTCACATAGACCTTATATTCCATCCCAATCTCCACCCCCCTCCATTTCTTATTTCGGGAACATCCCCCTGCGAGATCATGTATAATAAGTATCCATCTCTAGTTAGGATATATAGTAATTTTTATGCATACCACATGGCAGCATCCTATAGGGATATATATATGATATATAAAGATATATAAAAAGATATATAGTTACGAAAAATGTTGATAAGAAGATATATAGTGGGAATAAACTTGTATTCACAGGTGTAGTATACAAAAATAAAAATAACCCGACTTTTGGCACAAACAAAATTTCAAATAACTACTTTTTCGAAATGATATCCAAATAACCAATTATCCTTGAAACAAAGTTTTCTATGTACAATCACGGAAGCACTTTTGATATCATGCACCTAACCTAGATGACGCACCTACTCTATTATTCGATTTATTTTCCTCCTTCGTACTCCTCACTGGGCTCCATTTCCATATCATATGCGTATGGATTCCAATCTGTTTATTCTTTAATTGGTCCACGTGTTAAACATTTACTACCCATTTTGTCTTTGCTAAGCTGTTTGAGAGGTTCTCTAAGAAGATATGCCATGGAGATATTCTTAGGACATACTTTAGAGGAATGAAACAAAACCAAATATTCATAGGCATGGGAATCCAACAAAGAGTAAACACTACCACAATCGATAATCCCAGCTGTTGGTTAGATAGATGGATGGTTAAGATAGATATTACGTAGTGGAAACTTTCATTCGTTAGTTGCTATATACACAGGCGCCTTGGCAATGACACTGACAGTGATGGATGCCGTGGGGATTGGGAGCTAAGCTATATTTACTGTAGAAAACTATTTTTACTCATTAGGTTGGAAAAAAAGCAATTGAGATTTTAAATGTTAGGAGGCAGTTTTGCCTATTATCAACTAGAGGTTACAAGGTAAAAATTGTCTCCTCTTAATTTCCTACACAAAAGAGTAAACTTTGGACCAAGATTATTGCCAAAAAAGGCAAATGTGTGAGCAAGAAATTGCCTCCTCCATGGTGTTATACAGGGGAATTTCTGGGTGTGAGGTAAATTGTCTCATAAGCGACGGCTTCTCGTGGATCTTATAATATCTATCTATCCATCTATCTATCTATCTATCTGTCTATCTATCTCCCTTGGTCCTGATCGCCCTAACGGGCTTGCCAGGCCTTTACGAGGAGAAATTCCCTCTAGAAGGCAATCCAAAATTTCTTATAGCTATGTAATATAGGTTGTGAAGGCCCTTACAAGGAGAAACTTCCTGTGGAAGGCAGTCCGAAATTTCTTTAAGCTATGCGGGTCCCAACACATGTTTAGAATGGTAGTTTTATTTGTATGTTGAAAATAAAAGAATTACAGGGACCATTTTATTGTAAACAAAAAGTCATGATAGATTGGTGATTATCTTAAGTTAGGTTGGGTTGAGGTAAAAAAAAGCAACCTCCCTACCTTGGAAAATAGACATTTTTTACAGTCCAAAGACTATCATCTCCTCTCTTGCTCTGAGTTTTACGTGTTTGATGGGAGGGAAGATCCACCCGGCGGTAGATCGATAGTCGCTATTTCGGCGCCGCATCTCTAGCTCGAATTTTTTCCATAATACATGTGATTTAGCTTTCCGGCTTAATTCTTCTCAGGTGATTCTCATTTTTTGCCATCTCGTTCTCTTTTGATTCGAATTGTGTTTAAGCTTGCCGGATTTGAGTTGGGTATCTCTAATTTGCGTTCATAAATTGTTTTTTTCCTTTCTTTTGCTTACGGTAGCCCAATTACTTACAGAATTACGGGTTTTTGTCTCTGGGCGTGGATTTTTTGTATGAAAGCAAGAATCGCCTGTAGAATATGGGCTTTATTCAGTTTTATAAAATACTTTTCAACAATGCCTGTTGCTGTGCCTGTTTTTGGCTTTGGCCAGATTATGAAACGAGTAAAACTCTGATGTTTACCGTTTCTGAGGACCAATTCTTAGTCGTCAGCCCTATTCAGGCCTTATGCTATGGAGTTGACGAAACTCACATTGCAAAGCTGTTTAGGTAACGAGCATGTAACATGGCAACGGAGTAGCTTTTCTGAATGTGAGAATTATTTCTTGGCTAAAGAAAGTAGCTTCAGAAATGGGAAAACCCCCTTCGATTGCTTTTCTGCCATGTATTGTATGGAGCCTTCTGGGGCACAAAGGGCTCCTGCAGTTCTTGTAAAAAAGAAGTTTTTCCCCTTTTTATTTTGGTGATGCCAATCACTCACTTAGGTTTTTTTATGCATTGCTCTTGAAACATCCATCTGATGTTAAACTATCATGTTGGGGCGGTTACACAATTTCTTACTAGCCCTTCTTACTAGCCACAATTTCTTCCTCTCACAACATCATATGGAGTTGCAATTGCCCCTTGATTAGATGGGTTTGGAAAAACATGTTCTTTCAAAAGCTTAGGAATAATTTATTTATTTACTTTTTGCTGTTTGCAGGATCGTTCTGACTTTATTCTTCAGAGTATTTAGCTTTTCAAGCAAGAAGAATATACAATTTTGTTAGAGCGTAGGGCTCACAAAAATGCCCAGGGAAATGTATAATGAGAATAAAGTGTGGCTTTGTTGTAGCAGCAGCTAATTGGAGGATGACTAATCAGCAGAAATGGTGACCTTGATTTATTTTGGTGGTTCATATTCTGAGCTGCATTCTGGTTAAGGCAATATTTTCACTGGATCAAATACCATATTCATACTAAGCAGGATCACCTTTCAAAGGAAAAAAGATGCCAACGCCATGGGGAAAGTCAAAGCATAACATTCAACATTCCTCTGAAGTAACACAAAATGGCCACCCAGTAGAAGATACAATAAATTCAGCATCCACAGGGTGTAAAATTAAGTGGAACATAAGTTCATCCAGAAGTAAAAGTTCGTTTTCTGTAAAACAACCTTTACCGA
The DNA here is from genome assembly GCA_021234155.1 of Isoetes taiwanensis. Taxonomy (NCBI): domain Eukaryota; kingdom Viridiplantae; phylum Streptophyta; class Lycopodiopsida; order Isoetales; family Isoetaceae; genus Isoetes; species Isoetes taiwanensis. Next base: position 2,366,143 of record JAJEKV010000004.1, read on the forward strand.
ATGGTAAGGATCACAAGATCAAGATTAAAGATGAAGATCTAGATCTGTTGGGAGAAATTATTAGGACGGGAAGACTTGCCCCTCCAGGAACGAATCTGAAAGCAAATATGGGAAGTGTGGGAGTTGATGCAAGGCTTACCAGTAAGGCATTTATCTGGGGGCTAAAGTCCCTTCGTCTTGAAGACATTGTTGCTGTAAGTTCATGGGTTCTTATCTTGCTAGCAACTAGGAAGAATTACTTGCAGTATTAAATAGCTGTATTCTTCCTCTTATATATGTTGCACTATGGCCATAGTGCCTGTTGGACAAGAAAGGTGTTAAGTCCACTCTTGTAAAACCTCCTTAAATTATCTTCAAGACTAAATGTGTGATACAAGTCAGGTATCTACTTTCTCTGTCAGGTAGAGTTTTGCTTCACAACAGAACTGAACCTAATGATCCGTTAGCACCTGTCTATCAAACTTTGATAGTGTTTTCTAGCTTTACTTTATTTCATAATATCTACTAGTGTGTGCACAGTGGAACTTAAAAATGTAACAACCTTTACACGGTTGCTATTTGCAGGTCTCATACAGTGATGAGAGTCGACGTTTCACTGTTCACTCATATGCATTCGTAAAGACAAGATGGGTGCCAAGCTCATTTGGACAAGCCCGGAGAAAGCGGAAAGATCTGCATTTCTTGGCTTCAAATGCAGAAGAAGTCCTGCAATGGGCAACTGCCTTTGCTGATCAAGGATGCTTTATAAACTGTGTGCCACATCCACTTTCTTCCTCAAAAAAGAAAGGATCAGTTGTAGATTCAGGTTCATCCCCATCTCCCACAATAAGATGCCGCCCAGGACCAACTATGCTAGTTATACTTAATCCATGTTCTGGACGGGGACGTGCACGCAAGGTTTATAAGAAAGTTGAGCCAATATTGAAGGTATTTATGACAGAGATTGACTGTGATGATAGTATTTGCCGTTTTATAATGCATGAAATTGACACGTGATAGGACTATTAGTTCCACAACAATAAGAAGTATCACGAGTTTTACCTTCTCTGTAGAAGATATTACATACATTACACTCTTCTCTTCTTTCTAGTATCTAGTAACTATCGAACCATGTTTCAAACAATACAGAAACAACTAGCCATTCTTATTGCGCCTACACCTAATGGCTTAAGCTGCTGTTGCATACAAGTAGTTAGCTTTGTAATAGACACAAGCTACATGATTAGAAAGAAGAGAACCAGGATACGAGAGTCGAATTGGTTTATAGGAATGCTCCTGGTTGAAGGTGTGATTTGGCGTTGCAACTAGGATCCTTCATTATGACCCATGTTGTTCTCGTGGTCGAAGCAAAAAAAAAAGAGCAGTGTTACTGTTTGTGGCATGATGTGCCTACTAAGAGCCCACTGCATTTGTTGTTGGGTTGAAACAAGCTACAAAATTGAATTGCAAGGTTTAAATCTTATGCATGTTAACAGGGATTCAAACACATTGATTGTCTGGTGAAGGGAAGAAAACTCTGGTATGAATAATCATAGGTTTCTTTAGCAACAGAGGAAAAAACTCATTGCCCCGTAATAATTAAAGTGCATATTCACACTATGGGATAATCGAGTGGAGAAACTGAAGCCACTCTGATGGCAAACTGATTAGACAGCTTTGCAAGGTTTTAGCAGGCACAGACAATCATGCTGTTCAATTTTTTCTCTCTATGGTATGCCTGTAGTTTCACATGTAGATGAACTACTGGGAGTTATCAAATGAACGTACAATGGCCTTGTTATTTATCAGCCTAAGCTTTCTCTGTGGCGGTTATTGCTTTATGTTCAGTTCTGTTCAATGTTTTCCATGCGTTTTGCTATTTTGTTCTTATTACCTTGTTTAAGCAGTTGGCAGGTTTTAAGGTAACTGTTGTTGAAACAACAAGTGCACATCATGCAAGGAATTTAGCATCGACAATGGATCTCTCTACTTGCCCCGATGGTAAGTTAGCTTGTTAATTTTCTTGTTTTTGTCCACATTGCATGCCATTTAGAATATTCCTTAAGGACTACTCTGCTTTTAAAATTTTTTGTACACTGTTAATGAAATCATGCTTCTAATCATGGATGTGTGATCTGGTAAACAGGTATTATCTGTGTGGGTGGCGATGGACTCGTTAATGAGGTATTACACAGCGTTTTCTTAATTCAGACAAACTTGTGGACTTCTGGAACTTTTGTCCAGAGGACCATTGCCTGTGCATAAAATATTAAATCTGAGTTGAAAGGCACAGAGTGATATTTGATTTTTATTACTATTTTGCGAATTTATGTTCTCTTATGTCAGTTTGGGAACATTATTGATTGGTAAATATCGCCAAATGTTCAATTTGCAATTGTGCACTAGGAATATCTAAGCCACTTTTCTGTTCAGGTATTGAATGGCTTGCTTAGCAGAGAGAATATACAGGAGGCATTGCAGATACCTATTGGTATAATACCTGCCGGTTCCGACAACTCTCTTGTGTGGACTGTCCTTGGAATACGAGACCCTACATCTGCTGCAGTTGCCATTGTCAAGGTGGGATTTTGCATAATGTTGATTTGCTACCTCTCCATTTTAACATTGATATATATGGCCCCATAATGGGGAGTTGCATTGAACAGACTTGAGAACTGCTAATTCCATTCATTAATTAGAGTTTATGAATTGATGAGTAAAGACTTTGTAGATGATTGAACTGAAACCAAAGGGCTTTTACCTTATCATGATATGTTTTCCGCCATCAGCACATCCTGCTGCTAGTTATGAAACAAAGGAGAGTTCAACAATTAATGCTTATAGACAAGTCATTCTGGTTTTCCGTATTGATTTCAGTCAGTACTATTAGATGTTACTATGTTTTTTTTTGTATACTGAAACTGAGTGGAGATTGCTAAGTTGTAGGTTAGTTGGAGTTCAAGATTGCTAATAAAGTTAATTGCTTCCAGGGAGGATTGGTGGCGACAGATGTCTTTGGTGTTGAATGGACAAAAACTGGTGATGTCCACATGGGCCTTACTGTGGCTTACTATGGTTTTATGAGTGATGGTGAGTCTGGATAAACTTAGCAAAAGGGTTACTGTTATGTACACAATCTCTTAGTTTCTTGTCAGAAGAAATAGTGTTCTTAAGTAAGCAACTTATGCCCTTTCAGATGGTGGCTTTGGGTAACTGGAGATAGATGATCAAGCAACCAATTCCCTTTTGTACAATGGTTTTTCTGGCTGAATAGGGATAGATGTTTTGCACAAGCCAGGGCTTATGTTTTTTCTCTAGTGTGCAGTACAAATCACTTGAAAGCAGGTGCATAGTAGCTTGGATTACCTCAAGAGAAGTTGGTGTAAATGTAGTGTTCATCATGTTTTGACAAGAAATGATATGTAATGTAATTATTGGAGACCACTGGATTAGTTGCATTAGCTCATCTTTCGTCTATCAAGTTAGCTCTTGTGCTTTGTTATCTAAGTGTTTTTCAAATGGAATGCTTTTGTCACTTATTATTTTATTTCTCTTGGAGATAGTTTTTTCTAATTGTTTTTGTTTGGGTGTTCACAGTTCTTGAACTCTCTGCAAAATATCAGAAACGATTTGGTCCTCTACGCTATTTTGTAGCAGGTGCCCTACGACTTTTTCGGCTACCTCAATATAAATGTGAAGTGGAATATTTGCCCATTGCGAGCAAGGATTGTAAAAATGATGTGATCCTACATGTAGAATCCAATCTAGACACAAACGAATCTGTTGGCAATGGTTTTGAAAGGAATTGTGACATAGAAGCAGGTTGTTGCAATGGTGTAACTTCTTCACCACATGTCTTACCCATCATGAACAATCCATTACCAGGCTTCGACTGTGTCATAGGTGGGCAAAGCGGCTTTGGCACAGAGGATTCTCATATTGCAGCATTCGATGCTGCTAATGAGTCATCTGACTATGTAAGGGGATTGGATACGAAGAATAAGCGGCAGCCAGCTGGTCGTGCTTTAAGTGCAGGCGCATTGGTAGAAGAGGCTCTTGCTGTTCATCATCCTTTGCCTGGTGCTACTAGCCCTTCTCCCAGGCGAACAAGATGCAAGTCACGGACTGACAGAAAGTTAAGTATGGATAGCAATTTGGGAAGGGTTTCTAGAAATAGTTCAGGGATGTCTACTGGGATTGACGGCATTGCAATGAATGGGTGCGAGAATGTGGCAAATGGTATGGGGATGATATGGGGTAATGAAGACTCTAGCGATTTGAAGGTGAATGGATATCAAGAGAGCAGTCCAGAGGAACCAAGATGGGTTCTGAAGCAAGGCCCCATATTGGGGGTAATGATTTGTAATCATAAGTGTAAAACAGTGCAAGCCCTTCCCACGCAGAGCCTTGCGCCTGATGCTGAACACGATGATGGAACCTTAGATCTTTTAATTGTACGGCCTGTGGGGCGCTTTCAGCTTCTTCGCCTGATTTGGCTAATACAGTTTGGTCGTCATCTAGAACTGCCTTTTGTGGAGTACACCAAGGTAACTTTCCTATCCTTCCATTTATTGTATTCATGTTCTTTATTCCACTTGTAATAAGTGTTGTACTATAATTGTGAAGTCTGATATAAGACGGGCTCTGCTTGTTTTAGGTCCGTCAAGTAGTATTGAAAACTGGGAACAACAGCCATCAAGGATGCGGGATTGATGGTGAGTTGTTGATGCTTAATGGACCAATTTCAACTTCTATACTTCCCAACAAATGCAAACTTATTGGTCAACCAAGGCCATCCACTCCTCTATCAGATGCTAAAGAGATATGATTACGTTAGCGGCCTGTTCAGGTTTTTCTCTGCATTACTAGCCATGGAAATGAGATTTCTCATTGACATTGTCCATCAGGTCTTTGGTTCCTAATAATGGCAAGAGCTTTTCAGGGCAGCATGCAGGATTCTATAGGGTTACTTGACAAGCTGTTTCACTGTCTGGTGATAAGATGGAGCTGTCCGTCAGTATAAAAGCTCCATGCGTTTGTAATGGGAAATTGGTACAAAATTTTTAAGGCCAAAAGGTTTGAAGGCATTTTGATAACCATATGTAAAAAGTGCACAGAGATTGTATAATTCCTTTTCTATTCATATATCCTATGTGAACATTAGTTATGCTTGTAGCATATATTACTCTAGGGGAAGTACACCTCCCCTTCCCAAAAAAAAAACGAAAAAAAAACCCAAAAAAAAGTTAGGAGCTTGCTGGGAATATATCATCCCCTTATCTGCTGTAAAGTTTAAAAGGTGGGATCCATATCTAAACATATATAAACATTATAGGAAGATTCTATTTTTTATTCTTGCTTCTTCAAAAGACACTTTGCAATTCCTTGCGAATGCGATTCCGTTTCTAACCTTGTGCGGGTGAATTTGGTGATACATACCATTTCTAACCTGGCGCAAAGGCAAGTATGATATAGGGATTTTCCTCGTTTAGATTCCAGCTTGCTTGTCGCTTTTGCCATGCCGTGAAAGTCTAACAGCTATTGTCATTTGTTTGATTGGCTATCAAAAGATGATTTTCTGAAATGGATAGAAAAATATCTGATTTTAGCTTGCCGCGGCTCTTGCTCCATTCTCGTGCTTGAGCATCTGCAGAAAGTGCGGCAAGTTTCTTCGCTTTTTTCAAATGGATGCTATGTCTTTTTTTTGTTCATGCGAATTTCATTCTTTCCATTCCGCCTGTCACCAAGAACCTCCTTCGAGCAGTCCAGTCTTGCAGGTTCTTGCTCGGATAAGGCTACGTTCCCATGAGCGTAAACGGACTTCGAAATTCAAAGGTCTCAACTGTAGCTTTCAGAAATCCTTGACCATTTCTGAAAACTCGAAGTTAACTTTTTCAATAACTTTAGGAATAATTTGAAGTCAGGAGGCCGCATGGAACGTCGCCTAAATCGGCTCTGTTGGATTGTTTTAATAGGGTTGGTGAAAGCATACAACTTCCCGTAATATGGCTATGAAAAACACACAGGAAATGAAGAGTAAAAAAAAAACGTTTTTTACATCGCTTTCCTGCTCTTTCTGCCATATAGCTATAAGCATGGAAGCAGATTATGATGGAGGAAACCGCATTGGCTCGTGGGTTTTCTGAAATAAACCCCCTGGCGGCCCATGCTCGCAGCGGCAGCTACATCGCATTCCTGCTTTTTCTGCCATATAGCTATAAGCATGGAAGCAGATTATGATGGAGGAAACCTCCTGAAATAAACCCTCTAGCGGCCGCCCGCATTGGGGAGGAGGTTTTCTGAAATAAACCCCATGGTGACCGCCAATGCGGCGCCACGTAAACATCCACATGGAGGAAATTTTTGCTACGTGGCAAAAAAATTCTGTTCTACGGCATATCCTAAAGGCACGATCACGAAAACCACGCGAATCGGTGCGGTGGTTCTTTTTCTCCTCTGTGATTTAGCCCCGCCGAAGTTGACCCTCCCGAGCAACTTCGGGAAGCTTCGTCCTGACAATTGGTATCGAGCAATCACTGGAACTTTGGGAGTTGGCTTGTTGGTTGTGCCATTGTGATGCTAATGGTTTTTCTTTCAGAGACATCAGGAGATGGTATCCTTAGAGGGAGGAGCAGTATCTAGAGGGGGTTAGCATGAAGGTGCTAAGAATTCTCCATGGAAGCAAGAGAAGCAACTTTCGACGATGCTGAGGTACAGATTTTCTTGTCTAAGTTTGGAGTATGCATGATCATGATAGTTCTGATGGATTCGACAAGTGCTTAGATCTGTGATCGACCCATGAGGACATGGGTTAATTTTTAGAAGAGGAGACTGTAACGGTCCTGGCGACTTGATAGTCTAATATATGTATTGGAAGGAGTAATTTTCGCCAGGTGGAAATTTCGGCGAGAAATTTCTGCGACTGGCGCCACGGCGGCGTCCGCCCCGAGTGGCCCCCGCCAGTCGGCCAGAAATTTCCGCCGAATTTCCACCTGGCGAAAATTCTCCGACGAAATTTTAGGGATCTTGAAATTTTTTTTCGCTTCTGCGCCCGAAGGATCTATGGCGCCAGAGTCCTCGCGGGCCGATTCTGGCTAGTTTTTGATAGATCTTCGTTGCTAGGGTGTAGATCTTTGTTGTGGAAGGTGAGCGCCTGGCCGTCGCCATGATTTTGCTCGACATTTTGAAGATTTTCATGATTTTTAGCTAGTGTAGTTTCTTGGCGACCTCTTAAGCATTTTGGCGACTTTCTGGCGACTTCTGAAGCATTGGATCTTTCTTGGCGAGTTTTTTGGCGAGCTCTGAAGTTTTATGCGCTTCTTGGCGAGTTTCTGGCGACTTCTCAAGCATTTTGACGAGTTTTTGGCGACTTCTGAAGCATTTTGGCGAGTTTGCTGCTGCAAGAAAGTATGTTTTTGTGTTTTTGTGTAATTTATGTTGTAATATTTTGTTCTTACTCTGTTTTTGTTGCAGATCTGCAAAGTTTCAAGAAAGGAGTCGAACTGTTAGTGATGTTCTAAAGGAGTCGAACTGTTAGTGATGTCCTGCAACTGTTAGTGATGTTCTAAAGAAGCTACGCAGTACATAATTTTCTGAACTTTGATCAGTGGAACTTGTTTTTGAAGCTTTCATCACAGTTTTATCAGAAACTTGTTTTTGAACATTGATCAGTGGAATTTTGATCACAGTTTTATCAGAAACTTTGTATTTGAAAGTGATATGAAATTGGATCACTGGAACTTGTTTTTCAAACTTTGTATGTGAAACTTTGTCTTTGATCACAGTTTTATCATAAACTTTGTATTTGAAACTTGTATGAAATTGGAAGCTGTTGTAATGATCACTGAAATTTGTAACTGTTGTAATGATCACTGAAATGATAAGAAATTGTAACTTGAAATGACCTTGAAACAACAAGCAATGACCTTGAAATTTCGCCTTGAAAAATCAAGGTGATTTAGGCTATAATTTCAAGGTCCCTAAAATTTAGTGCATGGTACGTTCATGAGTTGCATACGTAAATGAGGCATGCATGCAGCATGCACATAAGCAAGGGTTTGCTTCTTTGACCAAGAATTTACAAAAGGGAATTTTTGCAAGAGAAGGATTTTGAAGCTTGTGGTGCTGAGGAGACACCGAGAAGGCAGGAGCTTGGAGATCTCATCAAGAACTGCATCATATCTTCTTCTTTCAAGTGGGGTTTTGTTGTGATTCTTTAGTTTATATAGGCTGCCATGATTAGCTTATGAGAATCACTTGAAAATGATAACAATTGGAAATTGGTATGGAGTTTATCGTGTTTGCAAAGGAGCTTAACAAGGAAGCTAACAAAAGAGATCCAAATAGCAGAATAGCATGGCCGAAATGTGTGCTAGCTTTTCAAGCTTTTCAAGGCAATAGCTCAGATGATTTTAGGATTCAAGTGTGCTGGAACCAAAGAATAAGAGCGGGTGTAAATTGTAAGGACTGGAATTGGGATAAGCTCGTAATTAAGCAAGAGGAGTCGAATTTGCTTCTTGGCAACTGGATTTGTACAGACAAGGACAGATTAGATTGAATCAAGGGCTGAAAGTGAGCCTCCAATACAGATTTGGGGCGTTTAAGAATCTGGCCAGACTCGATTAATCCATGTATGTCATGTTGGGTCGGACTAGAAACATCTGGGAGGGGTCGATTTGGCCTAAGAAAGGGGAATTTGATCTGGAACATCATCAAATTGGAGAATCGATGTACATCTTGGAAGATTTGAAGAGCTCCTCAAGCGACCCAACTGGCCCAAAACGCTTCAAAATCAGCTAAATCGGGTCGATTTGGGCCTGGAGCAGATCGATTTGGTTGTGGGTTATAGATAGATGGTGAATCGATGCCAAAATCAGAGCCTACAGAAGCCGAAACATGTCTACCTTGGTTGGTTGCTTGATTGCTGTTTTGCTGTTTTCTGTCATTTTGTTGGGTTTTGGTCTTTATTTGTTGCTTTGAGTGCAATTGTTGACAAGTTAAAAGAAAATTATAAAGTTAGGAAACCATAGATGGGATTGAGATGTGCCTTGACTTAAGGAAGAATGAGCCAATAGAGGAAATTCCAGTAAGAAGACAGCGAAATTGTAAGAAATTCTATGAATCGTTGCATTTAACTAAGATATTACGTAATTTAAATCTAGTAAATCAAAGATATCTAAGATAATTATACGGGCTTGCTCCTGGAGATGGGGTTAGCCTAGAGATCAGGTGGCAAGGGCTAAATGCAGTTACGGTCACGAGACCTTAGAGATTTTTAAGCCGAAAGTGGGGGAATTTTGACTTTTTACATTAGATGCATTAATAAATCCCTTAGCTAATTAAATATTAAAAACCTTAGCTAACAATTGTTAGAGATAAATTAGATAGATAGATAGTAGTTTTAACGTCACGCCACTAGGCAGCGTCCCATCATCCCGGAGCTATGTGTCATGATGGTTTGGTATTTTGGCCATGTTCTTTGCTTCTGATGTTCCTGTTTGATATTTCCTTGGATTATGTTGTCATTGTCTTAGCACTCTACTCACGTAGGATTTTCCATCTGTGTTTGTGCTTATCCAAGATTTCCAGAGTATTTTCATGCATGCCGAGGCAGCCAGGGATCCCCACTTAGTCATGAGGACTAACCCCAGTGAGTATATGTGCAGTGAATGAGCAAGGCGATGGCACCAACATGGTTGTGGCTCATGGATGAGCGAGAAGCTTCTAGGGTTGAGTTGCTAACATGGATGCTGTAACTATTGAGAATATGGATTTCTTTGGATGTTAATATTGTATGATTATATTGAGACCATAAGTATTTGCTCATTGAGTTTTGAGTATGTTATTTCAAGTGTGCCAGAGGAAGATTCAATTCTTCACCATATTCAATTGTTTGTCACACCAACCTAGAATTAGTGCGATATTGACAAGATCCCGAGTTGCCTGGAGGGTCAACTCGGCAGGATCGTCACAGTTCCAAATCACCAGACTTGCCCAGACAGATCGACGGGCTTCTGAATAGATAGAAAATTCGGCTTCAGAGCTTCCGGTTAAGGCTTTCAGAGCTTCCGAGCTATGGCTATGGCTTCCGGCTATGGCTTTCAACGGGTTTCAGAGCTTCTCGATATGGCTTTCAAGTTTAACTCGAAAATAAAAAAACCTTTTGGAGGTTTCTTGGCAGAGCATTGGCGGTGCCACCTGAGCTCAGAACCGGGCTGGTTTCTTGTTTTGAACAAAAGAGTAAAAAACAAGAAATTTCTTCCCTGCGGACGTTTACGTGTAGGAAACCCTGGAACACACTTTTTTTAACCTGGTCACTGCTTCACTTGAATGGCCGTCAAGCAACGACCTTGCTTACAGATCGATTGTTTGTCGATGCCACGACATAAAATAATGTATTTAGGGCAATCAATGAAACCTTAGGCGTGGCCAGTGGCATGCATGTTAAGTAAACTTCGTCACCTCCCGAAGACTTAAGATTATCGAGGGTTTTCTTTTTAAGTAATTTTTGGCTTCCTGCTCTGGCGGTGATCTGGTGGCGTCGCCTGTGTCTTGGATGGAAAAATACTTCTAAGAGACATGTGAAAAGCTGCTTAACAGTAACATGTATCATTTGATAGACAACATCACGAAAAAGGATGTCTTCCAAGAATACAAAGAGACATGCCTTCAGTCCCAGCACGTCTCTTACTTGCACTTCACTAAACTGTAGAAAAGTGAATTCGGTCTTGTGAAAATTCCCAGAAGACATAGAATGTATGTTTGCTCAAGACATGCAGAATTAAAGAGTCAAAGAGAAACTGCAAAGACAAAGGTCGAAAGAAATAAGCTAAAGTTCTCTAATCTCACACTTGTTTCCAAGAATTGTTTTGACCTGATTTCTTCAACATATATTGTGCAACAGAACCTTGCCAGACATCGTGAACAACAAGCAGCCGAGAGAAGAAAGCTTGTTAAACACAGGAAAAAAGCTCTTGAACGTCCACTGCAATATATATCTGTTGTAATTGATGGAATGGATTAAAAAAAGACAACTCTACCTCATTTCTTAAATATTCCTAAAGATATGCCAGAGGAATGCTTTGTTAAGGTCCACCTTGTAGAAGCTATGGTCTTTAAAGGAAATCTAAAATACAAAGCATTTTTGACGTATCCAAATTTGCATGGTGACCCGAACTTCACAATTACAATTCTTAAAAAGGTCCTGTGCGAGCAAGAGCGATTACCATCAGTGCTCTACCTGTAACTTGACAACACTACAAGGGAGAACAAGAATCAAACACTCTTTACTTATTGTGCCATGCTAGGGATCTTCTGAAAAGTAAAGCTTGGATTTTTACTTGTAGGCCACACTCATGATCAAATAGACCATATGTTCAGCAGATTTTTCGTGCGTCTTAGAAGGAAGAAGGCCTTTTGTCTTCCTGCTTTAATTCGAATTATTGAAGATTCTTACATTCCCATGCCAATTGTTGAGCTTCTAAAGGAGACTGCTGACTTTAGAGAATTTGTTTTCTCCACAGGTTCCAGTAGAGATCAAGCTGTCAATAAGTTGAATAATCTCACGTTTCAACACCACATCAAGTTCTACTTGAAAAATGGAGAAAGCTTTTTATGGGGGAAGAAGTACACCACAACTAAAGACTGGAGTCCACCAGAGGGATTGCCTGTGACAACCATATGGATATTTATATCGTGTGTACAAAAGATGGCGTCACATGGATGCAAAAAGGTAGTTGCACAAGCCAAGATTTGAACTCGCAAAAAGGTAGTTGCACAAGCCAAGATTTGAACTTGCAACCTTCTAGTTGCAAGTCATACATCTTTGCCAAGTGCGCTACCAATATTTTTTAAAATATTCTCTTATCTTTTTCATATGCGAGACGGCTTCTAGGAGGTTCTAGAATTTTCTGTGCAACACTTGGCATGATCTCATCCATTGGAGTGGCGCGATCCTGATGTTGGCCTAGATATATAAGGAGACACCTCCTTCTTATCAAACCATTCCGGTTCAATGCCAGTCTTGAGCCTTCTAGGCATCTGTGTCGTATTCCTGCTTTCCTTCGGGTCATTGTACTCTTGATTCCTGTTCATATATCAGACTCTTTGCCGATCTTGGCATATTTCTTCTGTATTTCTTGCGTGTTTTCCACGTATTTTCCTTGTTTTCGCATAGGTTCATGACAGTTTGAGCTGGAATCCCTTATGGTTCTTGCCTGCTCTGACCCTAAGCATTTTTTTTGCGTATTTGATGATTTTATATCTATGGAGGAGGTTTTGACTTTATTATAGCAGGTCCAGCAGCTTGTTCAAGTATGCCAGCAGTTGAAGAAATTAAGGAACGTGTTGCTTCACATGAATCTGCTTCTAGCTCTGGATTAAGGCTATCAGAGCCTAAGATCAGCCTGCTAGAGAAGTTTGACAGCACTCGGTCCAAGCCCCGTGGTTTTTTGAATCAGATCAAGCTTGTGATCCCATTTTTTATATCAATGACCAATGCCCTATATGATGTGATCAATATTTAAAAGTGAACATCCTCATTCACAACTTACAATTCAAGTTTACCCGACGATGTCCATGTCTGATTGGATGGCTCTTGTGAGTGATAGAAATGTGCATAACAGCTGCATGCAAGAGAGCACACGTATCAACAAGATGTTATTATAAATTCGGATTCCTCTCTCTTCCCTCTTTCTTCTTTCTCTTCTCTCTCCTCTCTGCTCTCCTCTCTCTCCTCCCTCCTCTCTTTCTCTCTCCTCTCTCTTTGTTTCTCTCTCTTCCCTCTCCCTTTGTCTCTATTCTCTCTCCTCTCTCTCTCTTCTCTCTCTTCTTTCCCCTCTCTCTCTCCTCTCTCTTCGACCTTTCTTCTCTCTCTTCTCTCTCCTCCCTGCTCCCCTCTCTCTCTATCTATCAATCTATCTTTCTCTCTCCTCTCTATTTTAAGCACAATTTCATTATTTTTGTACAAAACCTGAATTTATGGACCATTTTTTGGAGACCTACTTCAATAACAATTTTTCCCACACTAACAAGCATCACCCGGTGTGTCTTGATATGCTTCAAAGAATCGAACCTTTGGAATCTTGATAGTGTTGGGGATCTTCTTCCTGTTCGATGGAGACCAAGCAAAGTCGATTGTCTCCAACTCAATGCGATCACTAGCAGTGGTTGGCCTCCATCTTTTCTTCCAACAGTTTACATAATTGGCCGGGTACACCTGGTTCCTTACGGGGACAGGCTCCCACCAAGTGACCTGTACTGTCTCAAAGTTCTCCTTCTTATCATCCATTTGGGGCTCCTCCGTGGCATACCCTACCCATGTGGGACACAACACGTCATCAGGACGTGCCATAATGAACATACCTTTCTTCACGTCCTTGAATGGATTGAATTCTGGTATGGGTTTATCCTTCAATGGTCCCACGTATGGAGGAGCGATGCTTGCAATTGGCTGCGGTACTGCAACCATTTCTGGAAGCTGAACTCCTTCTTGCCTGGTGCATGGCCAGAAGTCCTCATAACTCCCTTCCAGGCACGAAATCTTCCCTAGCTCCTGTAAAAGACCCATCCAATACTCAATGGTAGCCGTGAATTGTGCGGAATAGTTGGCTGTTTCCGGGGTGCCCTTCTTGCTTGTGGATATTGCAACCCAATGAAGGATGTGCTTGTGGATGCTGTTTCGTAACTGGCCAAGGTCCTTAACTGTTGCCTTTGGTTTAAGCAGCTTGGGTGTTCCTACAGGCATCATGGGCTTCCCGTCTTCCCCTTCCTTCCACATTTTTATACCGCCTGTAGGCAGCCAATCCAAGAAGCAAGGACGGGTTTTGTAATACATGACAGGCCACTCTCCATTCATTGCAAATTTGAATGTCAGGGGGGTGGTGTGGCCAGTCAATCTATCATCGCCATCGGGTATGTACCCTTCTATAAACCCCTTCCAATCTGGCACTTTATCAACAACGTATGGTACAGGTGCATTTAGATTGCATGTGTGGAACTCATATAACAATTCGGGCATGGTCAGCACCTCGGCCTTCTTTAGAGTGGAGGAGAAGTTGCCAAACATAGCATCAATGTCTTCATGTGTATGTCCAGGCATCATGAAACCCAACTCTATCTCCTCGAACACACCAAGATATACTAGGTATGAAAGATACGAGAAAACATACCTGTTTTTGTTTTGACCCGAAGCATTGTCCAGTTGCAAAGAACAATGTTCGGGGAGGGGCTTGAAAGAAGGTCCTTCTCGTGCAGGCAAGCTTGCAGGGATGTTGCTATTGGTGAGTGCCAATTTCGATTTGAGTGCCGTATTATTACGCAAGGAAGTCACCCAAGCTGGAGCTGATGTTTCCAGCATTGAAAGATGGCCTCCTGGATACTCATGAACCATCTCGAGCCTTCTCAAGATGCTATTCAAAGAACCCACATGGAAGTTCGAGTCGTCTGGCCATAGATCCAAAGCAAAGTTTCCATAGCTTCCTCTCCCATGACCATGAGTAAGAGCACCCGGCAATGATGTTTTCGGTTTATCCAGCTCCAAAGTGACTTCACCGATTCTTTGCAATTTTGGAATCATTGTCTTAGCCCCGTCCATCTTATCATGAATTATACAAACATAGTCTTTGGGATGCCTATGGGACAATAATCTCCACGACCAATACTGGGTAATGCGACAAGAGGCTTGCTCCAATCTGTGTGCTCTTCTCCGGTCATGCAATATCCGGCTTTTCCGCCTCATCCTTTGTCTTCAATGGGTTTTGGCGAATGACCTCGCATGTATCACATTTAGAGAACGGAATTTTTTTGCGATATACCGACATCCATAAAGCTCCTTTTCCAAGTTCTATGAAATCCGGGCGTAGACTTTCTTGCCCGCCGCTGCCATAACTTCTACATTCACCTCTTCGAGGATGCTTGTTTTTGTAAACATTGCAGGCAACTTCCTAATGTTTTCCCGGATGCCATCTTCATTCCTCCGACTACGGTGAGGCAAGGATTCGCAATTCTCCCTTACAAACAAGGAGAAAACAGCCTCGGATGCTAAGATGGATGCACGAGGCTTCATATCGCCACAGCCTCAGGGCTCGCTTTTATGAGCACCCTCGATGTATTGTGCTTTCCATTTCAGATACCCTGACTTTGAGATTCCCAGGCCAAGGTACCAGGCTCTCTCACACACTGGCCTCCCATGCAACACCAAACGTTCCACTCGACGGCCTTTCATGTTGTTCCCAAGCATGTCATACACAAATGTCACCCTGTCGCTAGACTTCATTGCATAGAACTCCTTGCGCATGTTGATGACCTGATTCTGTGAGAACTTTGCACAACATCTGTGTTTGCAACACAATGTCGCTCGATATTTCAAAACAGCCTCCCTAGAGCTAAGGCATTCAATCTTCGGCTGTTTCAATACCCGCCTACGCTGTCGGGAGTGGAAAGTGTACTTGCGCCTCTCGAAATTTGGATGCTTCTCAATAACAGAGCTGCCTTGACTTGACGGAGTATCTGCTTGCTCGGTTGGCTTGGCAGACAAGATCTCAGACACCTTCACACCATCCACTATAACATATTCAGTACTCCACCTTACAAGCATACCTGCTTTTGGTACCTGTAAACAAGCTTGACAACGGAAATTCACTTCAGCAGGAATTGGGTAACCTTCCACAATTGTCACTCCAATGCATTTCAATCCTAAGAACTGGTCGCATACTGCATCATCTGGGCCTGTAAAGGATATGAACCCCTTTCCCGCGGGAATGGAGTCGCAAGAGTGCCATATTTCACAGTCCTTCTCCAAATGTGTATACGTTTCGGGGATAGGTTCCATAGTAGATTCCACTCTCTGTTTTTTGGAGGTGGACCCGACATCCTCTACATTGGATTCACGCACGTCTTCCTCTCTCCAAAGAATGAAGGATCCTTTGGCTTCTCCTATAGTTTCGCGATCCGAGTGGGCCATGGGAGGGCGTGGCACTCCTCAAAACCTCTTGAACACCCACACTTACACCCAAATGGGATGGTTCTCGAAATGGCACCGCTTCGAGTCTCCAAAGAAATCCTTTGGCAATGGGACGACCATCCTTGAAGATGTACACTTCTGCGAGAGAGTTGTCAAAAAATGGTGCCGCATTATTTAGAGAAGAACGAGCGCCTCCTCGACATCGCCCGGGTCAGAAATTGAAGCGACGCCCAATTGGTTTTCAAACATCGCTTCCGGGGCTATTGGGAAAAGTAAACCGGCGCCTTAATTTACATGGCAAATGTACCAGCTTTGGATTCCAAAGACAACCCAAAAGCACATCACCCAAGAAATTGGGCGCTCGCCCAATTTGTCCCACTTCCTGCACGTGAGAATACATCATGTGTCACCCGAATTGGATGCCCTGCACGTGGTGGTGGCCCAAGTAAAGTGGGCGGCCGCCCAGTTTGTATTCCAGCACAATGGCCAAAGCACACTGGCCACAGTAAATTGGGCGCTCGCCCAATTTGTCCCATTTCCTGCACGTGAGAAGACATCCGAAATGGATGCCCTGTGGAAGGAATACATGACCACACAATGTTCGGGTTGTCGCGCACAATTAGGCCAGTTGTTTCTATAGGGCTACACAAAAATGGTTGGCTACACAAAACGGCTACTTGGCTCCCAAAGAGTCGACCTTCATTTGTATGAGAACTTGCATGGATCCCCGAAGATGTAATCTTAAAAGGATTGAATTGGCAGGCCATGCAGAGGCAGATTGTTTAAGGCTGCAGCATGAAGGAGGAGGGAGCTCATTCTAGTCACCAAGGCAGAATATACATAGCAGACTCTTCAGTCTAACAGCTAGTAAGGATAGGACAGAAATTGAAATACAGGTGCTCATGTCAGTAAAAAACATCTTCCAAAAAATGTTTCATAAGTTGTGACTTGATTTGAAACTAGAGAAACAATGCCAAAATCACAGATCTACCATATTTAAGAAAAATTACCTTGGGAGTCACTTGCGCCATGTAAGTTCTCGGATATACTAAAGTAGGCGCTGAAGAGAGAAGGTTTCAAAAGCAGAAAGCAATAAACATAAATGGGGGGAACTCGAGATCTGAATTTGAATTTATATGGAAATTCAAATTTGGAATTCAAATTCTCCCCCCCCCATTTGCATGCATTTAATGTCGGGCAAACTTCATTGATAAAGATTTGGGACACGTCTTGCTAATGTCATTATATCTAGCGCACGTGTGTATTTTCAAATACTTTGGAATTTCAAATTTGAATTGTGGACCCTCAGCGGGACAACACCCCTTTATTACTTTCAAACACGGCATGCCATGTGGCGCCCACGTATTGGTGGAGTCCGGATTGCCAGGTGGCGTCTAGGATTCCGCTCATTAATAACGGCGCCTGCCCATTATTTATGGACTACAACGGTCCATTATAAAGGGAATTTGACACTTGTCCTCATACGGTGCAACCTCGGTGCATGCCTGCCTTATATAAGTATAGTTTATTCTGAATAGACGCATTTTTAACAGTCTGAACTTCCGCTCGGGAAACAGGCGCTTCGTTGTCACCATATCTTAGGACAAGGCGCCCTTCCACATCTTCACGACACGCCTGCTGATGGAAAGTCGTCCGACGAAAGGAAGCAAAGGTAATGCTTCCATCACTGCCGGGTTCCTGTCACTGTCGACGTATTCTTTAATAATACTTCCGAGGACACTGTTTTTATTTATTCTGTCAAAACACCTATTCTATCTTCCTCTTCATTCTGGGTCTGTCATACAGTTACTTCCTTCTAATGAACTGTTCATACAGTAACTTTGTCTGTCATACAGTTACTTCCTTATAATGAACTGTTTTTCCTTCTAATCCCTCTCTATTCTTTCCTTCTCATCCACCTACTCAACTATTTGAGCAGGTCGTGTGCCACCTCCATAGTCGTTGGTTTCAGCATGTAATGTGCCTGATAGTCCATCCACCTAACCTAACAGGTGTTTTGGTAGTTAGCCGAAGATCTCACCTTTCTTCCCGCTCTGCAAATCGGGCGCCCGCCCTATTTGACACAGCTCTTAGCGGGTCACGATCCTGTGAGGTTAGTGGCAAGGCATTTCATTGTGAAATTGGGCGGACGCCCAATTTCACAATGACATGCCTTTCCCCTGCCGCCCCCCTCAACCATTCCAATGTACTTCAAGACAACTACAGCCGTTGCTCAAATCCTTGTGAACCAGGTTTTGGTAGTTAGCCGAAGATCTCACCTTTCTTCCCGCTCTGCAAAACGGGCGCCCGCCCTATTTGACACAGCTCTTAGCGGGTCACGATCCTGTGTGGTTAGTGGCAAGGCATTTCATTGTGAAATTGGGCGGACGCCCAATTTCACAATGACATGCCTTTCCCCTGCCGCCCCCCTCAACCATTCCAATGTACTTCAAGACAACTATATTGGGCCGACGCCCAATTTTTCTCAGAATTGTATGCCCATGGGTTCTTGGGCATCTTCCGCCCCCTTTTCAAATTGGGCGCCCGCCCAATTTACTATAAAACTGTCTGTCAAATTATACTTCATGGTACTTTCAGTAAGCAGTACTTAATTCTTGTTTGATGCAATGCAGGAGCAATGGCAAGAACAAAACAGATTGCCCGCATGCCCGGCTATGGTCCTGGGATACCGCAGGCTATTGCTGCTGCGAAAGAGACAGAACAGGAATGTACATTCCAAGGGATTGAAGTAGTTCCGTGAGGAAATCACTTCTTGTTGACCAATACACGTGGTGCATTGAAATAGGAAACGTGAATCCTAAGTCGAGCACAAACCATCTCAAGGATTTATGTCTATACTTTGCCGTGCCAGGAACAAAAAAGACAAGCAATGCTGGGATAGCAATTGATATGCTGGTAAGCTTGTATACCCCCATGAAGTTAGAAGTTTACGTGGAGGACGATTGGACAAGTGCTTCCGCATTCAGGCGCCACTTGCCAATTATGACCCCAACTTATGTCGTCGCTAGCATTACCGAAAATCAAAACTCCCAACGCTACCGCAAAGGGTTGGCGGCTTGACCACGCCGCGCAGTTGGATTCTTGATCACAAGCGCATCACAGGTCAAGGGCTTGTATACGTAATATCATGGGAAGGCCCACCAAAAGTGTACGACACGGCCCGGTTGAGGTCTCGATATGGAGTTCAAAAGGGGAGAAGCGTAAAAAGTGCAGAAAAGTCTAAGCACGTAGCAGTTGACAAGGTCACCAAGCGGCAAGAAGAAGAGATCATCTTTGACATCAAACCCCAAAGACCGAGACGCCAGTTGTGCTTGGAGGTATGGAAAAAGACCAAGACACTCTAATCCGAGCAATCTTCCGGGGTTTGTTGATCAAGAAAAAAAGAGCAGAAGAACAAGTAGGCACCTCCTCTAAGAAACCAAGACGTCCCACTCCGCCTCAGAGTCCATCTGGGACAAGCGAGGACAGTCAAACACATAGCGATAGTGAAGAAGGGGGATCATTGCCAATGGTACAAAGATACAAACCTCATCGGGAGTTAACACAGAAAGTAGGCGTGAATTATCTCGTGAGAGCCATGTTGAGCATCAAGCATAGGGAGAGGATTTATCCACTTGGTGTTGGGTTCGAAATTGACGCCGACATATTCAAGATGCATCAAGCCCCGCAAAACATGACTTGCGTGGTCATCGCTGAGAACATGTGGATACCCTTTACTTAATCTTTCATAACTATGCGATGCATCCACCATGTGCGATGTCGCTCCATTTGACCCGGCCGACATTGTATGCTATTAAATGGAAGAGAGAAAGTGATTTGGACAACGCGGAATTCTGGATCGTGAATGGAAATCACACTACAGCCGTTGCTCAAATCCTTGTGAACCAGGCTTTGGAATGGCCCCCAGAGAGGAAGCATTTGAAAGATTTGATTTTTTTCTTTTATGCAAAGAGAAAGTGTCGGTAATTGGCTGGAAACCTAACTCCAACGGAATATGTTAAGGTCAGCCAGGAAACAAATGATATCATAGTGAAGACAATCCATGCAGCTGTCTTTTTCGAGGAGGTTCAAAGAACTTCGCAATCGCTGGGAAATCCGTATGGCAAGTCAAGAAAGGAAAGCGTGGTCACTCAACCGAAGGGGCTTACTCGGTAAGTTATCTCCCCATTGAGCTGCTCCATGCAATCCAAATCCGGCGTCCGCCCAATTTCAGCAAAATCGGGCGGGCGCCCAATTTCACCCAGGCATTGTTCTTTGAGTAGGGCGGGCGCCCAATTTCACTCCAAATACGGCGCACGCCCAATTTCATACCCTTAATGATCGTCCATATTGTATTTTCGTCTAGTTCTTTTGTCATCTCAACTTATCTTACAAGATCTTTTTCTTTGCGAGAATGGCTAGCTATAGCAAAACAGACTCAAGAATAAGAGCATGCGAGACTTGATGATTACTTCGCCTATCTCGACGAAGAAAGTTGGAATATGTGCACTCGTGTGGCTCAACTGCTTTTACGAGGACGAAGCTGAAGGATGAGAATGGCGACGTAATTGAAGTCAAAGATCGCCTCGAGGATGTTCACAAACAATTCTTGCTCTGGCCATCAAGTCTATGCATCCCATGGACTTGCAAAGATTAATGAGAGAGATCATGGCGTGCACCACGTTCATCAAGGCCACTAAGGCTTATAAAGGAAGACGTGTCATGAAGACAAGAGCGCAAGAACTAAGGAAAATTGGCATTGTTGAGCGTGCATTACTGAAATATCTAAGAGAGGTGAAGAAGTTAAAAGTCGAAAAATATGGATGAAGTCGCATGCCATCCCATATTCACAGAGAACCTCATGCCGATGTTTGCAAACAAAGGTGTCGATTGATTGGACGAGAGTCGGAAAGAAGTCGAGAAGGAAAATCTCCCGAGACTCTAATTACAAAGGTCAACGAATACCTCCGTGGACCCGGTTGAAGAGGGTTCAAGGCTTTCAAATGCCCGACCGTCACCCACTAGGGATGTGTGTTAATGTCGTGAATACGCCAAGACGCCTAGTTGGATGTGACTTCAGAACATTAAGAAATGGTCGGTAGAGGAGTATCGTAAATTCATGGATCGATTAGTATCCTAACGGACCAGCCAGCTTATCTAATCGATAACGATATTCATCAGCCCGTGAGCATTTGAAAGAGTGCTTGGCAAAATGAAAACAATAGATGGTGGTAGTCGGGTGTGGATTGGAGCCTACAGGGATCCAAAAGCAAAGTCAGGATCTAAAAGCAAAGTTCGTGAGCTTCAGAGTGTAGTCCTTGTCATGTACGTGGCCCGAGACCAAGCGGCAGCTCCTGCACTTGATGACTTGAATCTATGCTTTACAGAGAGTGACCATCCACAAATACATTCGAAATTTCCCGACCACCTTAAGGAGACAGAGGACATCGAGAAGAAGTTGCCAGACGAGGAGTGCTCCGCAGGTAATACTCTCAAATAGGGCGGTCGCCCAATTTACGTTTCTTTGTCGACATAGCTTCTCTTTCAAATATTGGTTGTATCGTCCTTGGGGTGATAAGACCGCACCGGTGGGTTCGACCTCGCTCCCAATCAACTACAAGCCAAGACCTGCACGTATTTGGTCCGCAAACTAATGATGGAGGGTTGCAGCGTTCTTGATTTCTTTTCTGGAGGTTCCTTCAGCGTGCCACCGCTATGCGAAGGATACAAAGCAACTTCCTTCGAGGTGGACGAGAACCTGCAGCTGAAGCTAGTACAGATCTTCGATCAACTAGAAGTTATGTTGGACAAAAATAAATCGATGGCCCGGCGGAGACAGAAAATTGCAGAGGGCAAGAAGAAGAAATCAAGTTCCAAGCCTGTACAGTTAGACTTGAATCCCCTGTTAGCAAATCCATTCTCTCCTCAGACAGTTCAGGAATTGCAGTCCACTCTCCGCCTGAGTAAGGATTCCCTTTCAGATCAAATTAAGAAGGCTGCAGGAATAGGAAGTAAGGATCTTTCCATCTTCCGAATGAAAAGGATAGAATTAATATGCCGTGGCAGTACCCAAGTTGTGAACACTCAGATGTCGCTGAGGCTACCTCGAAATTCAATGACATAGTGGACAACGAAAGCTGAGGAATCCTTCACAAGGACACACCTCAAAGTCACCGGGACGAGGAGCCAGATAAAGAGGAACATCAAGAGGAAGAACAAAGGGAGGTAGGCAATACAGATGTAGATAAGGAGACCGGTCAGGTAGACACAATCGAGGGAGGGACAGTGAACAAGGTGCCACCGAGAGCAATGAAGAATTCATTAACGGGATGGAAGCTATAAAGCAAGCCGCCCAAAGAACAACAGGATGAACGTCATCGACGCTCTAAGAACAATCAAGAGAACCCCCAGACCCGTGAAAAGAGCTTGGAGCTTATGAGAGTTGCCGAAATTGGGCGGGCGCCCAATTTCAGCAGTCCGATCCTTCGAATCACTATCCTATCCTGTAATTTTGTATGGAAGATGAAATTTATAATCTCGGATCTTGTAATCATTAAATTATGAAATACAAACTTTTCTTGTGATGCTCTTCATTCTATTGAAATTCATTTGTTGTATTGTAATTGTTGTATTGAACGTCTGACAAAATTGTGCGGGCGCCCAATTTCTCTTCGCTATACATGTTCCTACTTAGAAATTGGGCGTGTGTGACGTTCCACATATTTATACGCATATTTAAGTATAAATACGTGACACGTCACTATGAATAATTAATGGCACATTAATTATTCATAGGCTATGGTTAGCTATGTTAATAATTAAATTATAAAGTGGAAACCTAACCAAAACCCTAATTCGAATTTAGGGCTTATCCTAATATTAAAAAGGGCTAAAATACCAAATTAGTTAATTTATGACATGCCACCTGGCCCAAATCGATTGGGCAAGGTAGGGTTTCCATTTTGGACACCCAAATTAGGGCTTTTGTGCCCCAATTCGAATTGGGAGCAATTGGGGATGGAGGAGGAGCAGCAGCAGCCAGGCGCCCTTCAGTTAGTCGAGATGGAGCAGCCCAAGACCGATTTGACGGTTAGTCAGTAGGTTACTTTGTTGATTTATAGCATAGCACCTCTCTGTGGTGTGTTCTCTCTCTGTTTTCTCTGTGGTTTACCTGTTAGACTAACCCTTGATTGATATGGTGAGTATTCTTATCTCTAGTCTCTGTACGTGCTTTGGTTGATGGTTTAGTAGTTCTTTGCTTAGTTAGCACTCCGGATATGGGGGATTACGGGGGGTAGAGACCTCTGAGCCCATGTATTGTAGTATGCTCCTAGATAGAGCCCTGTATTATTCCCATTAGATGCGGCCTGTGCACAAGAGCCCACCGAAATCGCGGATGCTATGGAGTGACTTAGCACCAAACAAGGGACAACAGCTGGTGAAGTGGGGGTGGGGTCTTGCACGAACATAAAAGGCTCCCCGAGACTCCTACAAAGGACTAGGCCTAATAGCCGGCCCGCTGAGCTAGGCGCGATCCGTGCCGGTATGGGTCCGACACTCCACGGTGTAGTTGGTGTGACCCGCATGGGGCACCCTTGCACTTTGAGTAGATTTAGGGCGTAGTAAGTCGGCACGGATGCGGGGGTCGCCGATGCGCACGATTCTAGTCCACCCATGGAACCACCGCGGATCCCGGAAGGGGACGCTCGACCTGCCTCATCTGGACGGGACTTCATGAACCCCGTAGTAGGCCTCAAGGGTGATACCTTGAGTCCCGTGATCCGAAGGCTATAGTGACGCCATAGCGTGATTGGACTCATCCGCAAAGTGTGCATGTGGAGGGCGGATGGAGTGGACAACCCTAGCCGATGTTCTATGTCAGCAACGCCAAAGTTATACCTCCTCGCTGATCTCTTGAGGCCTCATCTGA
Organism: Isoetes taiwanensis; assembly: GCA_021234155.1. Lineage (NCBI taxonomy): Eukaryota > Viridiplantae > Streptophyta > Lycopodiopsida > Isoetales > Isoetaceae > Isoetes > Isoetes taiwanensis. Next base: position 2,390,013 of record JAJEKV010000004.1, read on the forward strand.
AATCAACCGGGTAGAACCCGGGGGTTTGGGGTGTTTTCTTAGGTTTAGGTGCATATTCTTTGTCGTTGGTACTTGATGGATGTGCCACCCTTCGTGGTGGTTATTTATATATGATTTGCGATGTGTGCTAACATGTATTCACGCCTCGCACGTAGGAGCCCCATTGAAGGCGTAATTAATGACTTCTTCACAGTCCTTCTTCGGGCATCATATCATAGATGGCCCGGGGCCATAGACTGGGGTTCCACGCTCATGGCGAAGTTGGTCGCCATGGGAGGGGAAAGTCCTCGTGATGTATACGCCCCAGGGTCGATATATGTTCGGGAGCTGAACAAAGAACATAGCACCAAATCTTTAACCCGTTAGTTCGGTAGTTGAGTGGGAGTTTAGGCTAGTTGGACCGCTTAACCTTTTTGGTCATTTAATTTTGTGTTAGGTGGATGTAATAAATTGTGAGTTTTAGGAAGTTTAGGGCGATTTTGGAGGGAAAAAGTTGAGACCGGAGGACCCAAGTTTGGAAGGGCTATAACTTTTGTAGGCGCTCGGATGAAAGTGAAAACGGCTCCAATGGATCGGCACCTCCCAAATACCCTAGGGGCATGTCTTTCGAGGCAAAACGGACAACAGTCGCCAAAAAAAAAAGGGCGCTAAACGCATGCGGGGTGTTTCTTTTGAAAATAAAACGCCATAATAAGCACGCCGGCGCCCCATACGGTCCGGCCGATAAAAATATGCATCCATGTTTTTTTTTTTTTTTTTTAAATAATTTTTCCGTTTCATGCGTTTTGAACCCGTGATCTCCAACTTCCAACCCAACACTCTTTCCATCTTGCCAACTATCTTTACATAGTATATATGTTCTATTACTTTATTATACATATCTAATATTCTGCTTTGTCCAGTTAGCGCCTTTTTAAGAAAAAGGTACATCATGGGATTATCTAATATTCTGTTTTGTCCAGTTAGCGCTTCTTTTAAGAAAAAGGTACATCATGGGATTGAACCCGACCTTCTCGCACCCAAGCCGACACCTTTACCAATAAGCCAACTTCTTTCTTGAAGTAATATAATACTTTTTCTAATATTTATAGTGCATTTATTCTATATCTAAATTAGAGGCATGCCTTTGGTAAACCCACGGAGGCAACAACTCACGGAGCAAGCTCTTCCGCCATATAGTCACGGAGCAAGCTCTTCCGCCATAGCCGCCGAGCAAGCTCTTCCTTTTTCCGCATAGCCCGGGAGTAAGCCCTTGCCATAGCCATGGGAGACGACCTCTCTACGCTATAGTCAACCGGATAACCGTTAACCATATATAAAGCTAGTATTCCCTAGGAATAAAATCCACCAAATGGCACGACGTAACCTAGCAAGTCCGCCAACTTGTTATGACAACATCAACTCATTTGGTGGGACTAATTCGAATTTAATTAACAACGACAGGGGCAACTTCCTAGAATAGCAAATGGGTATTATATCCTTGGATATTCTTTTATGCGACGGTAATAATACCCGCCATCGGTGTTCCTCGACCTATAACTTTAATTATTTTTCCTTTGGTAGATGCCTTGATAACACGATTTCTTCGGGCCTTGCCATGATTCAATCCATACTACATTCATATGCTTTATATTAGACCTTATTCGACGTTACATAAGTAATGTTTTATAGACATATTTATAATTAACGTTGTCTCTCTCTAGTGTCTAAACCTTGACTCATCTTATTTCCCAAAGAAAGGATTTCTTTTAAACCAACTAGGGGACCGCCATGCAAAGACCCCTCTAGACCATGGGTAGCTTTAATCCTACCACGGTTCACTACTTCTTCTCAATGGTCGTGTTCTTTTTGTGGACCATTTTCCCAGACCACGGTACCAACTCTGTAATACGCAGTGAGTGCTTGTGTTAGAACCCCCATAATAATGTCAACACTTTGTGCCGAACTTCACCATCTATATGGATGTCATTAATTATCTGTGTCACACGCCTGTCAAAGTGACAGCAGTCTACCCTCTTTGGAGTTGTTCTCCCATTACATTCCAATGCCACCCAACCATTGTTGATTACTCACCTCCTCCTAGGGTACCTAGATAAGGTCCGAAAGCAAAATGTTTCCAACCATTATTTTAATACCTAAACGCCTTTAGATTCTCGCAAATGAACTTACATATTCCAAGGGATTATATGAATATCCCAAAGGACAGTACCACCCAAAGACCTCTCAAGATAGGCCTCCTCCATTCAGAGATCTTGTGTTCAAGTCTCTGGGAGTCCGTCATATGTCCTCATGGATGCTGCCAATATGGCATGACATATAAATGCTATCTACCTATCTCTATTTATTAAAAGGTCCTTGGTGAATTCAATTCACCATGTTGTCCCCTAAGACATGGACGCCTTCTTCCCTAAGCCATACACCAAATCTTTAAAGAGTTTTTCTCTTCTTGCCTTTCAAGTCTGTAGGTATATCTTAGCATGTTAGCAAAGACTAACCTTCATGTTAGGAAATAACCTTTCTATCTAGATTGCTAAATATCATGCATCAGGGTCCTTTATTCCTTCTCTTCTTCAATATGTTTTCTAAGTCTATGACCAATTTTTAGTATTCCACCCTTCCCTTTTCCACAAACTACATATTTCACTCTTTGGTTGTGACCTTTATTCACTAGAGTCACCAATTCAATTACTCCTTTATGTACTCATTAACCGTCTTGTGGCTTTTAAGCCGCTATTATATGTTCCCTATGATGTTAACCCACCTATCATTGGGGTTATGATCCAACGTTGTCCTACATCCTCGAAATGTTAGTCATTACATTTCTCTCGTCATGATGTTATCTTTAACATTACGGCATTCCAAATGACTTGGCATCTTCATTTAAGCCATAGTCATGGCCTAAGAGGGTGAGCCTTCAGAAATTACCTCCGAGTCATCAAGGTGCTTGCCTTGTATTTTGTGCGCCTTTCTACATTTACCTACGTTTAATATAACCCAGGCTTGTATCAATGTTCGAGTCCTGTATATGTTAACTTGCACCCCCATGTAACCCATGGCGTCACCTCTGCCTGATCCAAGGTATGGATCATGTGGGAAAGCTAGTCTTAGGTGTCTATGCAAGACACATTCGAACATTTAGCATGTAACTGCTATTCCCTACGGGTCTATTGGCCGTTGACATTTATTTCAAGTGCCAACTTTGCACATTTCGAACGTATCTCCAGATCCTTCCTCAGTAACTTTAGGATACCTTCGTCTTTCTGTCCTTGCGTCGCCACCTAAATTACCTCCCTGAGATGTTTATCGTATCTGTACATGGTATGTACATAATAAACATATCTCCACATCCCACAATGCTAGAGCTCTGCTCTAACCTAGCTAAAGTGTAAGCTTGGTAGTTCCTTGAAACAAACCTATTGCCTATCTACCTTTATAATGTGGCTGAGCCACCGACTTTCCAACTGGGTAGTGGCCAACTCTATGTTGGATTTGCTACCCCAAATAAGGAGCTTTTCTAAAGGCTTATTTCGCTAGGGATCCTTTGTGTTCCATACCATCCATACTTAGTTACAATTAACCTATTGTTATTAAGTTATCAGGTCGACTTCAGCTTTTGATCAGCTTCAAATGCTGCCGTCTTTGACTCCCTCATACTGAAGTGGAGACACTCAACCCTCCTGGTCTTGTAATAGGAAAATCCAATGTTTCAATCTTCGTTAGTAACCGCCATATGATTATCCAATTCCTTATCCTCTTAAGAGTTTCAAAGTCATAACCTCTAACGGGTCTATACCTCAAGGCAACGGATCCTCCAGCTTCTACTTCACTACCTAGAATTGTTCCCCGCGTGTAGGGTAACTCTTCGACTATATGGACTACCAGTCTATGTAATCTAACCCTTCTGATCTACACCCCTCGTCTTGATTTTTATCGGGACTTAGAATTGCTTGTATTTGCCCTCTTCTCGGTTATCCCTAAAAGTATAATCGTCAAAGTCATCGTACTCCTTCTTTTCTTCCATCAGGGGGATGCGATATCTTATACATCTTTTTATTTCCAAAATCAAATAAATGCTCTCAGATTATAACAATGAAGTAATTCATTGGTATCTAGAACCTTTGAGTAGCTAAGCTCTCATTATCGTTTACTCCAACACCGTTCCAACCATCCTCGGGATGTTTTTGGAATGTAGCATCACCGTATATGCTGGACTTACTCTAGCTATTCTCACTTATTTAAACTCTTGTCATATCCCTTAGTACAACGTATCTAAGATAGTCAACTCTAATCATTGGGATAGCTTGAATGCTTATCTCTGGTAAAGTATACCCAAACCAATACCTTTGTATATAAGCATATCATTACGCTCATTCTTTAAACTTTGTCAAGTAATATTTCCCTTGCCTTGTACGAATATTCTAAATCCTACATCCAGGACCGCTACGTTGTTATTATATGATATAGTAACATGTGTGCACCAACCCTAAGTCTAGACTCCTATGTAACTTGCTGACATCGACATCTAGCTATATTCATACTTATTTTAAGCTCAACTTATGCCCCAACTTGGTTATCTAGTACCATACACATGTTGTGGTTTCGACACCACTAACCTTACTTTGTTTGCACACATACCTCCAGAATATAGCGATTGTCCGTATGTGTGATAAATTTACGAAAATAGCAATAGGATAAATAAGTAATTCAAATGTAAGGATATCGGGTCTATAAACATAACCAATGAATTAATATGTATCCTCATCTGACTGTAATCTATGCTAAAGATAGAGAGTGTGAGTGTGGAAAGATTAAAGATAATCGAAAGGAGCGAGCTATTTATACACATAATCAAATATAATTAAAGTAGATAAGTATGTATGTCTTACACAAACTTCGGAGGGAATAACGAGACTTAGATTAGGTTATAACAAGGTTATGAATAATAAGTCATGAACAACGTCTGTCTGTACTTAATATTAAAGTATATAGGTAAGACTGTCTGATACAGTATAATATATAGTTGTATTAAAGGATAAGTATAACTGTCAAGGACCTATTAAATACTGAGGATAGGAACATACGAATTCTTAAAAACTGTAACAAAAATAGGAAAACAAAAAATTTGCTACAAAATTAAAGTAGGGATGGCTGTAATGAAATGAATTACAAAGTGAAGCGGGAATATAATACACCTACACACACAAGTTAATATCCTTAGAATGACTTTCTACTAAACAGTGCGAGGTTAATAACTCTGTATTATAATATAACAACAAATAGCAGTTCTTTATATCTATACCTATCTTTAATATATAATCAGTTACCTGTATGTATAGAAGGAACGATTTCTAAAATAGATAGACTGTAAACTCGCCACCACGAATGAAACAGTGAGACTGTTCACTTTTGACAGTCCTAACCAATGATCATGTCTGATCTATGCCTCTACCACTTATATCCTAAAGTTATAAATTGCACATTACAAGTCATTTCAAACTTGATCACTTTGAACATGACAACGTCTGTGTGACTTATAATCTCACGCTATCTCTTTAAGGAGGGGAGACTTCCTTCCAATGTATGATGTGTGCCCCCCCGCAACAAGAGTAGTCTTGATGCCGAGGACGACATCATTTTAAGGTGGGGAGAATGTGACGTTCCACATATTTATACGCATATTTAAGTATAAATATGACAAAATCACTATGAATAATTAATGGCACATTAATTATTCATAGGCTATGGTTAGCTATGTTAATAATTAAATTATAAAGTGGAAACCTAACCAAAACCCTAATTCGAATTTAGGGCTTATCCTAATATTAAAAAGGGCTAAAATACCAAATTAGTTAATTTATGACATGCCACCTGGCCCAAATCGATTGGGCAAGGTAGGGTTTCCATTTTGGACACCCAAATTAGGGCTTTTGTGCCCCAATTCGAATTGGGAGCAATTGGGGATGGAGGAGGAGCAGCAGCAGCCAGGCGCCCTTCAGTTAGTCGAGATGGAGCAGCCCAAGACCCATTTGACGGTTGGTCGTTGGGTTACTTTGTTGATTTATAGCATAGCACCTCTCTGTGGTGTGTTCTCTCTCTGTTTTCTCTGTGGTTTACCTGTTAGACTAACCCTTGATTGATATGGTGAGTATTCTTATCTCTAGTCTCTGTACGTGCTTTGGTTGATGGTTTAGTAGTTCTTTGCTTAGTTAGCACTCCGGATATGGGGGATTACGGGGGGTAGAGACCTCTGAGCCCATGTATTGTAGTATGCTCCTAGATAGAGCCCCGTATTATTCCCATTAGATGCGGCTCGTGCACAAGAGCCCACCGAAGTGGGATGCTATGGAGTGACTTAGCACCAAACAAGGGACACAGTGGTGAAGTGGGGGTGGGGTCTTGCACCAACATAAAAGGCTCTGAGAGACTCCTACAAAGGACTAGGCCTAATAGCCTACCCGGTGAGCTAGGCGCGATCCGTGGCGGGTATGGGTCTGACACTCCCCTGGGTGTAGTTGGTGTGACCGCATGGGGCACCTTGCACTTTGAGTAGATTTAGGGCGCAGTAAGCTCTGCACGATCGCGGGGGTCGCTGATGCGGCACGTATTCTCTAGTCCACCCATGGAACCACCGTGATCCCGAAGGGGACGCTTCCCAGGAATCTGCCTCATCTGGACGGGACTTCATGAACCCCGTGAGTAGGCTCGGCGGGTGATACCTTGAGTCTGCGTATCCGGAAGGCTATAGTGACGCCATAGCGTGATTGGACTCATCTGCAAAGTGTGCACAGGAGGGGCGGATGGAGTGGACAACCCTAGCCGATGTTCTATGCCAGCCAACGCCAGGTTATACCTCTGTCTGTTGATCTCTTGAGGCCGAGCCGTCACTCCATCCTCATCGGAGTCTGAACCGGGGTAGAACCTGGGGTTTGGGGTGTTTTCTTAGGTTTAGGTGCATATTCTTTGTCGCTGGTACTTGATGGATGTGCCACCCTTCGTGGGTGGTTATTTATATATGATTTATGATGTGTGCTAACATGTATTCACGCTTCCGCGGACGTTAGGAGCCCCATTGAAGGCGGGCGAATGACCCCTTTCAGTGTCCTTCTTTTCGCATCATATCATAGATGGCCCGAAATAGACGGAGGGCCCTGCTCATGGCGAGTTGGTCGCCATGGGAGGGGAAAGTCCCCGTATGTATACGTCCGAGGGTCGTATATGTTCGGGGCGTCACAAATAAGCCTCAATTTTAACCCGGACGTGCGAAGTCGATGAAGTGCAAGAAGTGGAGGTGCGCACCAACGATTTTACAAACTATTCAGGTTCGAAACATGAAGTAAAATTTACTATGCTTATACATCCTTACATATTTTAGAATTGCTTGAAACATTATATCCTTATTGCAGGTACCCAAGTTTATCAGATGAGAAGAAGATGGCAAGTAATGATCTAGGGGACTCTTCCGAGAGTCATTCTCACCACCCACCCCAACGATCTTTTCTATCATGTACATTTGATGCTCTCTATTCCATATCGATGGATGATAACATCGAAGGGATCGGGATAATGGCGAGGATTGAGACTCACGCTGGTCATCCAATCTTCCATGGCTATTTCTCGTTCATGCAATTTGCTTGAAGTTTTCGTGATTCATCTTGCACGTAATGGAATCACGTTCAGGACCAACGGGAGACCACATGGTTAGACAGGCCAAATTTGTTGGCCAACATTGGTTTGATATATATTTATACGAACCAAAATTATTGTTGAATAATTATTGGATATACTTACCAGTCGTATGTACGCCCAATAATGTTACTACAGTGCTTCATCAATAATTACTTGGCTATAAGTATTGCCGCATTCGATTGCATAGCACAGCCCTTTGCAATGTCTCGCCGCCCTGCTAGAGTTCTTCAGAGGTCCCAATTGCCTCCACCTCCAGAGCATTTGGACACCCTCACTTGCCTCATGACTTTCGGCGACCTTCATGCATGCATTATCAAAGGGATCACCCTTGATACCGGCTGCATGGTATAGCTACCGGTCGATCGAAAAGACTCCCCGGCGAAAGTACCATGTTACTATCCATATTGTTTGGGTTCCGAGCGACGGCTATTATGAGATTGACAAAATCACCAATAATTACAATCTATGAGATGTATTTCATAAGTTCATAAGAATTTATATCCGAAATGATCATTATAGGTAGCATCCACACTTGGTCGCATAGTTTTCAAGTTGGATTAATTATATTTGTGGCGATCGTATTTGTATTTTCTCAAGAAGTCTAACTTAAATGGGCGTCCCTATTTCCTTTGGAGGCTAGTATTAAACTTTGTTCGAGACGACTATGAGGGCAAATTAGTTTCCAATTTCCACAAAACAAATTGGTGTCTAGGGATTGTGGCCTATGCTCCATCATAAAAATAGATAGAACCGGTTCCATTCATTAAGAAATGCATTACATAGATGTCATACACATATTATAAAACCAAATAAAACAACATGCCTCGACATAGGTAGTTCGACAAAAAATGTAATACAAAGTAGAAAATATCGTGGTGCGGTTTTACCAATGGCTAGTTCGACTTGAATAAGATCACCCCGATCGAACTCATCAATGTAATTTCGCTATACAGTCCAGCCATTCATCCAATTCAAGGATCGAAAGAGGAGTGTTCACAATGAGCTTGGTTACCAAATCTTCACGCCTTTTCTCCTTTTTATAAAGCTTCTAAATAATGGTCTGAATGAGTTGTGCGTACCAAACATCCTCTAATTTGAGTAGCCTCTTCAGGCCTCTCCCACAGACAAGTCGTTTCAATGATATCGTGGAAGCTTCCAACTCCACCCTAGTGAGTTGATAATTGTTGTCCTTTAACAACCCATCCCCACGGAGGAGCTTCATGACCGCCTTGCACCGATTTCGTTTCTTCCATTCGATTTATCTCATTACGCACCTCAACCTCGCAATTGATTCGCGTGGGCTAAGATCGCTCACCGATATGGGACGCATTTCGGTCATTGTGAATCCATACCGGGCGCCTCGTTTCAACCATTCTCACCGCCGTTATGAATCTATGCTTTGCACGCATTTGCAAAACAAAGCCTCACTAGCAACACCTCACACACCGGAGACGCTTTTCCTTGACCGCGAGTTGGGGGCTTGTCCTTGGCTTAATAGAAAAAGCCGCCATATCACCTACCAGCACGTTTCAAAAAATTCCATCCTTCTATTTAAAACCATCATATTTTAGAAATTTGACTCAATTTCGGAGACGTATGGACTCAGGGAAAGTCCATAAATAATGAAACAGTGCTTTTTTCCTCTCCCCTTTCTCTTTTATCTCTCCTCTCTCTCTCATCTCTCTTCTTTTCCCTCTCTCTTTCCTCTCTCTTCCCTCTTTCTTCTCTCTCTTCTCTCTCCTCTCTGCTCTCCTCTCTCTCCCTCCCTCTCTTTTTCTCTCCTCTCTCTTTGTTTCTCTCTCTTCCCTCTCCTTTGTCTCTATTCTCTCTCCTCTCTCTTCTTTTCCCTCTCTCTTTCCTATCTCTTCCATCTTTCTTCTCTCTCTTCTCTCTCCTCCCTCTCTTCTTTCTCCTCTCTCTCTCCTCTCTCTTCTTTCCCCTCTCTTCCCTCCAAAAAGAAGAGAGATGATTTACATGAAAATACAAATGAGCTTTCCTTTACTGGACCTTGAGTGTTCTGAGCATAATAAGATTGAGGGAAAAAAAATTTGGCTCCCCCTTTATTACACTTGTTCTTTATACCACTAACTTCATAACTAGCTACAAATGCTAAGAGCCAAGCTGACTAATCTCAAATGAATGCTGAACGTGCATATGCAGTTCAACTTGACACTTAGGGTACATATCAGCATGCCAGCATGTTCTGCCACATTACCACTTCTGCCAAGTCGGCATTTCGGTTTTCAACAGCAATTCTATAAAACAAGCAGACTAAATCTGTGGCGTTGGAAAAAAAAAATAAAAATAAAAAAATAAAAAAATTAGGCAAATCATCTGTTTTCATAAACACTTTGTTACCATTACATCGGAGTATCAAGCATGGATGAGGCATATTTTATTTGAAACAAAAAGAAGAATACACAAAATCACATGGATGGACCCAAGACCAGAAAGGAAAGAACAATGCAGAAGTTAGAAATGTACATTCACATGGCTATACACAGCAGCAGTATCTACTAAAGAATCTATGTGGCACGCAAGGTATGGACATGCTGGTCTGTCTGCCATAGTCACATAATCTAAAAATCAAAAAGTCAAAGGATTACTAGTTCTTAAAGAACAAGAACTCAAGAGTTCTGCATGCAGCCTTGGAAAGCAAATCCAAGCGCCATATCCAGATCAAGCTCAATTTCGTGTTCAGTTGATACATTCAGATATCTGTTACTTCCCAATTGGATCACTATATGGGAGCAGGTACTTTGACATTTTTGTTGATGACTTTAGTAGATACACTTTGTTATATCCTATCAGTATAAATCTCAAGTATTCTCCATTTATCGAACCCCCAGTACACTTATTTTCAACTACCATGAAGGGCATTGAGGTCTGATAATGCCAAGGAGTACCTGGCACAAGAATTTGAAGAGTTTTTCAAATACAAAGAGGTGCAATCTAGCAAAAGAACCCGATAGTCTTTGCATGCCCATCCTTAGAATGGTGTTGCAGAAGGCAAAAACAGAACCATTATAGATTAAACTAGGCGTATGCTTAAGGATAACCAACTTCCACCTGTTTTTTTGGCCAATGCAGCTGTCACTGCAGTGTATGCTTCAACAGAGCACGAACCAAGTCATTACTACTCAAAACTCCTGTTGAGGCTTTTGTATAGCTACAAGCCTGATGTGTCACGCACTTTAAAGTGTTTGGCTATTTCAGATATGCTATTTATCCTCGTAAAATACTACAAAAGAATGGTAAGATGTCTGACAGATCTCTTAAAGTTTTTTTATAGAGTATACAACCAATATGGAAGCATGGGAGATGTTATGATTCTGTTTCTGTGCTTCGAGAAACATGGTTTTGTGGAAGATGCCATCAGATTTGTATCAACTAGATTAGACAGATTGATGATGTTATTTGCAACTATCATTATTTCAGATTTTATTTAGGCACTGACATCTGGTTCTTTTTTGTGTTCTTCTTCAAAGACAGTACTAATTCCATTGAATTCAGATTCTTCAGTTGTACCAGACCATTCGTAGTCAATCCTTTTCATGATTTTTAACCAAGGGACTATATTAAACATGTTTTCTCTCCAGCATATCCTGAAGATATAATAGATCAGTTACCACCTAATATAGCATCTTTGTTTGTAACTGAGCTTGAAGAAGATTTACAAGGCTGGCCTCGTTGATATGGTCTATGGGGTATGGGATAAAGCCTGGAAAGGTTGGGGCCCATTGGATAACGATTTCCTTGAAGGATCCGCCCTTTTGGTGAGTTGGTTATCACTAGAGGTGCTAGTGCGTAACATTTGGTATCAGAGCTAAGCTTCAATTCCTCGTGGCAACATTGGTGTGTTTCGCATGCTTAAGGGCAAGCATCTCAGGAAGGAGAGGAATTGATATGGTCTATGGGGTATGGGATAAAGCCTGGAAAGGTTGGGGCCCATTGGATAACGATTTCCTTGAAGGATCCACCCTTTTGGTGAGTTGGTTATCCTAGAGGTGGTAGTGTGTAACACTCATCATCTCCTATAGATTACAACGAAGGCAGCTCAAGCCGAGCCAACCATACAAAAGAGAGTTCAAATCGCAATTATGCATTGATGGCCACGGTTTTGTTGGGAAACTGATCCTGCAACTTACTTGTAAGCAGCAAAGCATGATCACAGAATACGGCTATGACTAAGGAGTTGTCCATACTTTCTAAGCAAGAAACTTGGGAACTTGTTCCAAAACCAGCTGCTCACAATGTGATTGGAGCAAAATGAATTTTTAATTCACCATTATATGAAGCTACTCCAGATTGGCTCCTTGTGGTTCATGTAATGTACATGTGATGAATAAAATGACGTATATCATAGTATAAAAAAGAAGAAGAGAATAGAATAGAATAGAATAGAGTTTTTATCGTCCACGGAGACCAATTGGCCTATGGGACCCAACAGGAGGCGCAGCAAACGTATTATTGTCCAGGTTAAAAAAATCCCTCCCCGCCCAAGGTTGTTTGGGGGGAAAATCGTGACAGGAATAGGCTTGCTTCAAACTGTACAAATACAAATATAAACAGAAATATGTACATGTATCAGGTAAGTGCCCAAGAGCCCAACCTCCGTACCGAGCTCGTGCTCAGCATCTCATGCAGGGGCTTGCGAGGATGGACCAGCTCAGCATAGCGTATCCGAATGTCATCATATGCCGGACAACTCTGAGTTCTTCTGTGCCAATGTCACTCCTAGAACTACTAAAAAATAGTTTTAGGATAAATTTTTGCATTTTGTTTTAGGTTTATGATGAACACAGTCCAAGCTGATTTGCATTTTCTTAGGCGTGCTGGATAATTTTATAAACCTAATTTTATTGCTTGCATCAAGTATTGATGATGCAGAGATGAATATTGTTTGTTACCAGTTGCATCACATGGTCATTATAGAAGATGTGGATTTGAGCATTGTCTTTTTATGTCTAAGATAAAACATATCAAATACTTCCACATGCCTTTCTTCTTGTTAGCTTCCTGAAATCTTTATGTGTCAACATCCATGCCTCATCTTGGTTATTCCCCGAAGATTGAAATAGGTGTTGAAATGACAAACATTTTACTTGCAGAGTTTATGAAATAATGACAAGTCTTGGTTTCCCAATTAGAGCTATGAATCAAAATGTTTTTGAAAACGATTTCGCCATTCTGGAGCATAGAAGGCCCAACTAGATATTGAGTATCTTGGTTGAGCAAATAATCCCGTGAGCTGATCTGCAAGTTCAAGGCTGATTCCCCAAGATAATCTGTATTTCAATTCTTTCTATGCTAGTATATTGGATTGAGGCATATACATTGGAATATGCTCAATTCACAGTCGAAAATTGCCAGGTAGGCAAAAACTCCTTTCAAAATCCACATAGAAATAAACCACCAAGTTAGACAATTTCTTATTTATTCGATTCAAAGACTAAAAATGACCTTATAGAACTAGCAAATATATTTTACTGCTTAACCTCGTCAAAATCTAATCCCGCTTGCCCGACCCAGCTCAAAAGATGGGCCATGAAGCTCTGGAGAAAAACAAAACCGTAGTAAGGATCAGTGTGATAGGAATTAGGACAATTCAAGTGAAGGTCCTTCACCTAAATCATTAGATAGCATTGGCGATAAGTAGTGATACAGACTAGTGTGTCATGCAAAATTCACAGGACCCAAAGCAAGAAGTTGTGTGGGATTTGAACCCACCAAAACCCCAGGCTTTCCCTATGCTTTCCTCAGAGGACAAAACACTTGCAAAGAGCTTTTGTCTACTGCATTTGCAAGCAAAAATAAATAAGCAGAACAACGAAGTATCATTGATATGAAAGAAAAGAAAGAAAGAGTAGAAGTAGCTGTACACTAGAAGCAGAGGAATCGAACGGTAAGCCAAAGCTCTGATTAAGATCAGAAGCCTCGCTGGACTTCCCACACAGAAAAATCACCGTAGCCACAATCGAATGAGAAGCCGAGTAATCACGCCAACTTTATTGGCTCCCGAAATCGGGTCAATCCAAGGTTCTTCTAGGCGAACCCCGCAAGATTTCCAGCGGACCGGGAGGATCGCCAATTGCGAATGATCGCATGTGGCGGCAGCGTTCTTTGCCGGGCCGTTAGCCGTGCGAACCCTAACCCCGTTAAGCCGCAGGCGGCGTCAGCGTGGCCGCTCGAAAGCGTCACGGGCGCCCGGTGTTCAGCGGATTCGCCGGCGAACCACCACCCAATTCATTCATGGGCGGCGGGGCGTCATGGTGGCGATCGCCCGACCTGCGTCGAGAGGCGTGCCGGGTTAAACTTAAGCGCACCCGTGGGCGCTTTGTCGGTTTGGCGGGGGGCCACCATGCCCCCACAATTTTCACAACACCTGGCCGGGGGTGGCAGGCGCTGGTTTAACCCGCGGGCGCTTTGTCAGTGGCGGGGGGCCACCATGCCCCCACAATTTTCAAATGCGGGAGTTTTTTTTTAACCCCGAAATTTAATGCCCAAGTTTTTTTTAAAGCCCAAGAAAGAAAGAACGATTCGCCTGGGCGAATCCTTATACGAGCCTAAGGGCTATTTATGCGCGCCGAGACGTTGTATGCTCATATCGTTTGGGAGGGCGCAGTGCTTCGATCTTTGGTGCTATAGCATGCAATCGGGCCGCTAAAACAAAAATGCCCATATATGTCTCATATCCTTTTGCATTCTCAATATTGAGCATAGGCCTTATTTTTTTGCATTTATCATAGGCCATTTTTACAATAGACATTTAGAATAGGATATTTTTAGCACATGCTATTTTTTGCCATAGGCATTTTTTACCATGGGAAGTTTTTTTTACCATAGGCCAATACCACACGCTATTTCTAACCATAGGCTATTTGTTTTTACCATAGGCAATTTTTACCAGAGGCAATTTTTGCCATAGGCAGTAGCAGGTTCGTGTTGTGATAGACGCTCGTTTGTCTTCCTAGTAGAGTGTCCGAGAATGGCAATGTGTAGACAGAACGACTCGGTGAGTCGATTTTATCGGATGAAAATGATAGTGATTATGGCCTTCATGACACCGAGGATGACACAATGTCAGAGGAGGAAACCGGGGACGATACGGACGATGGGTGGAACCCGCCTGGCCAATCCACTTCACAAGTTACTCCCACCCAAGATCCCCAAGAACTTGTTCATGAATTGGCCGGTCTCTACCCGGACCCAGTACAATGGCTTCGTGGTGCACCTCAGGTTGGTGGTTACGCATTCAACGAGTGTGTGTATGCATTGATGAGGTTGTGCCTACAGGAACACTATGTTCCCCATCCGTCCGAAATAAGTGCTGCCGATCCCCGCCTACCCCCGGTCCCGCAGAGAAGCGGGAGGGCACCCCTCGAGAACCATGTTCGGCTGATGCACCGATGGAGAGCATATTGTCAGGATCTTGCAGTTGACGATGAGTCCAGTGAATCCAGCGGTTGGTTGTACCGGCGTGTAACCGGGCCCCACAAGTTAGTCCCTTACGTGGAGTTCTGGAGGCAGCTAGTTGCTAGGGGTCACCTGAATGGAAGCACCCATTGCTCCCCCACTGCCACTCTTCAAAAGATTTCAGAGGATTGGGAAGTCGGCCTAAGACGGCATGGCGTCCCGCAAGAATACGCATCAAGGCATGGAAAGCGTCGCGGCGTCAGGTGGCCGCACCATGAAGGACAGTGACTTCAACTACTGTGAAGAGACCACCATGGACAGCCTAGAGCAAAGGGTGATTGAGCTACAAACTACTCATCGTGTCCGTTTGGTCCACGGGCATCACCGCGGTAGGCCGAACCCGTGAGGTTGTGGATGACTATGCCGCCACCGATGGAGACACCCACGGCGAGGGGCACCCGGGGATAGGCAAATCAGACGGTCGCACCGTAGAGGATGCTTGTTTCGCTTGCGGACAGTGAAAGTAGATGGAAATGGTGCTGCATCGAGCGGTGCACGAATATACGTGCACACAGAACACACTGGCCATGACCCTTTCACAAATGCAGAGGATTGGTCCATGCCTGTGCATCCTGAACTGCTTACGCCGGCTGCACAAGAGCTTAGAAGCATTGGAATGACACGTCTTTGCGTGGGATATCGCAAAAGCAGGGGACCGCGAAATACGTATGACCGCGGAGCCCGGTTGAGCGAAGTCATATACCGATTCCCGATGTCGCGAGGAGGATGTTGTGGCAACCGGCATACCGGCAGGATACTACGTTAAGAGCCCTAAAAAAATAAAGATCGATGGAGCAATGACGTTGTCCTAGAGTACATATTGTGATGCTTTCCATGTTTTTGTTCAATGATGTTGTCCAAACGGTTATTTCAATAAGGGTCGAAAATATTTTTTTCATCAATCTCACCACATTACACCATGTAGGCGGCGGTTTGGGTACGGGGACTGGAAAGTCTCGAGGCGGGGATTGACGATTGGAAAGCTTCCGGAAGGTGATTTTTCACCAGCCACGGAATCCATATCTTTGCCGACCCTTGGACCCGACCATGGATCCTAGTCATCCAAGATGACGAGGATGTTGGAGGCTCTTTGTGAGATGGAGGCCCGGCGGCGGTTGGGCCATGGATTCAACCTTCACGTACAAATCGTGGAAGTTTCATTTGTCGAGGGCGGTTGTACCGATTGCCGGTGTGGGGTTCCCGCCTTTTTACATCTTTGTGCGGCGTAGGGAGGCGGCGAGGGGCATCGGCGACATGCCCTAAAAGATAGCACCGTCTTGTGTTTTGAAGCGGATGGGCACAATCAGGCCTAGGTCAATCACCATTGACATGGGCGGCCAGTGAGAGCGGCTATCCGCGGAGGTCGTGTCGAAGACCCACATTGTTGGGTAGACGGTGGCGGTATCTTTGAGCACACAATGATTGTATAAACGATGGAGAATCGACACTCATGGTTCGACAAGCGGGTTGCGGGCAATGTTCTTGCATGTTGGTTCCATGCAAACGTGCATGGCAAAAATACTTGCCGCCACGCCGGCCGGGAGCCGTTGAAGAGGGGCGGTGGCTCTGCGGTCGCCGGGTTGATGACGGAACCGAACCCCAAAGCGTACCACCAGCCAGTTGGCACAATTTCAACTTCGTGCGGAGAAAACCACATCATACAAGGGTGAGTGCACAACGGCGTTTAAGCTCATACATGTAGACGCCGGGCAAACATCCCCCCGAGGATGTAGGTACTTGAATCACAATTGGCTGAATGGGGCAACGTGGGATGGTAAATGGCAACGACACAAACGGATGTTCAACCATGCGGATGTGGATAATGACAAACTACGTGGAAGCCTTTGAAAAAGTTCAAGACCCAAACCTGCCGGTGCAAGGTCAATATAAGGATGTACACGCTAGTGTCCCATCTCATAGGCTTTCCGCGGGACCTTCCTACTTGGAGGCACAATCTTGACTTCGGTCGCGAAGAAAGATGGAGTCTTGGTAAGTCTGGTGGGGTCCTACTCTTTCATATTTTTACGTATACGTCCTATCGCCAACCCCGACCGATGTTTTTCGTCGGCCGGTATGGGCGTTATAGCACACGTTCATATCCGAAGAGACATGCGGGTGCTCACTCGCTTATCCAGTCCTTGCACGATAACCCCAACGCCATTCGCCTCGAAGATGCTACCGACGTCAGGCTATCTATGGCAAGTCAGTCAACAGAGGGTTTGAGATACACTCAGCACATGAGAATGCGATATTGTGATTGTCCATGCCCCCATGCTGTGTGCAAACATCTCATAGCGGGAGACTACTTCCTTAGCAGCAGCCACCCCGCGCTGTTCAATGAGCTATTCCCGAACCGACAATTCATTCCGCCCTTGCCTCCAAGACCGCCCGCTCCCGCGAACGACGTCCATGTGCTAATGCCCTTGCTACAACAGTGGGATGCGTTGCTCATGGCGAACACCAACTGCATGCGGGCCACCATGCAAAATGCCGATGCTCTTGACCCGCCAGAGGTGCGTGGACATGATTTCCAAGGTACGCAGGCGGATCCGATTCCATAGAGCAGCCGCCCGCCCGCTTTGTTCACGTCTACCATGGGAGGTATGACACACAAAGAACATGCCCGGCAGGGAGTCCACGAGATGGCGCCAAGGGCCCCAAAGAGCCCTGACCAACCCGCCCAATGACCTGCGCCGCGGACGAGGGGCCATGGAAGCCGATGGGTCACAACCCAATTTTTAAGTAGTGTACAATTCACCGCTTATAATTTTGGGTGGCCATTTCTAAGTTTTAAACCATTTAACCATTTTAAGCAACCTTTTGTTACAATTACCACTAATTGCTGACCACCGAGCCTTTGTTTATTCAAGACACCCTACAATAAAGCAGCCCAACTACTACCGCCACTCATTCCTTTAAACCGCCGCACATCTTATGCTGTGTACTGTGCCCCGCTTAATTGGCACAATTGCATCCCGCCTCGCGCCTCGCCACATCGACGCACGAAATCGCCGTGATGATGAAGCCAATATGCATGCCGCAGTGTTGTTATCGACCAGAAGGCACATGACCTGTCGCTGCACAGACGCCCGTAAATGTAATGTACTACCGGGTGCCCCCAATCGCCAAGAGCCGCCCGCTAAGTACTGAAAAAGACAATCAGTGAGATCACGACAAAGGAGCACATAATAGCATGAGGCAAACACAAGAAACACTCACGACCGAAGCGAGGGTAGGTTGAGACGAACCATGGAATAATTTAAGGGCTAAACTTAGCTATTTGGCGATTTTTTAGCATATTTTCAAAAAAAATTGGCTAAAGTAAATGAAAAAAAATAGGAAAAAAATAATAATTTTAGCTTAACTTTTTTCGGGACTGCACCAACCCTGGAGCTCTTTAGCCAAATGCTAGAAAGTAAGAGAGTGAAATTGTGTATTGTTTAGCCAAACCATAGAAAGTTTTAGAATGAATTTCGGGCTAGTTTAGCTAACATCATTCTAGTTTATATGAAATATATGACTAGTAGTTTAGTTTCTAGAATTATAAATTAATTTGAGTCCTAGAGTTTGCAAATTAGCATTATTTTAAAATGTTTTCCTAAAGAAAATAACTAAAATAAGTGGAAACAATTGAAAAAAAGTATAGTAATTTGGCTTAATATTTTCTGTTGGCCACACCATAGAAATTTTTGGGATGATGTTTGGGGTAGTTTAGCTAAACGCTAGAAAGTATGAGAGGAAAAATGTGTAAAGTTTAGCTAAACCACAGAAAGTATTGGGATTAATATCGAGCAAGTTTAGCTAAAGTCATTCTGGCTAATAAGAAATATGCGATTAGTAATTTATTCCCTGAGACGAACTCCAGAGACTCCTGGCCGTGTGGGAAGGTTGTCGAAGTACCACCACCCCACATGATCGTCGTCTCCAAGGCCCAGCTGGCCCGTAAGCAGTCCGTCTGCCTCCCCGATGAGGGTAACGAGCATCCAATGGCCCTTTGCCTGCAATGACGTAATGATTTTAACGATGCTCTGTGCACCAATTGAAACTAAAGCAAAGAACTGCTTACTTACTTCGTGACGATGGGCCATAGGATCGACGGCGTGCCCCAATCGATGCTCGACAGAAGAAAGTGGGAGACGCGCTCCTCGGGAGACACGTTGTGTGTCTCCGACCGATCGAAGTCGTGGTACACCGAGGTCCACCATCAACAACTCATGACGCTCCGCCGGGTAGCATGTGACGCAAGGCACTACGCATACATGGAACTCCGGTGGTTAGATGTCGACATCATTAGATACAAACTAAAACGGACCGCATTACCTCATCGGCACTTTCGTATATGTCCTCCCTCCCACCGTCCCATCGGTGTGCAAGCCTATGATAAGGTCAATGGATGAGTTGCATCGCCAAGATGCCGGGCCGGGCGCCCTCTTACCAAGACCAGTGGCGGCGCTATCCGACGCCCTCCTCGCGGCCGCGGCGAGATGCTCGCAATCTGGCGCTGTAGAAGTGGGTGAACACCCTAACCTCCTCCCAAGAGGGATTGAAGCTGCGGCCCGCCGGGATCTTGCAAGTGCTCGAACGCCGATCTTACTCGCGGTATGGGACCATCCTCGAATGGGTACACACACCGGTAGCTCCGGATGGTGTGCTGTCAAACTCTCCAAGGTGGTACATGAAGAAACCGCGGGCTCGGCTCTCATCCATGCCTCGGTTCCCTCGACATTGCGGTGAGGCGGAAATGGCGAGGTCAAAGTGTGTGCCATACCGTGCCCGCCATTGCGGTCCCTCACTATATGGCGAACTGCGGCCTGCCAGCGGGTCAGCCACAATCACCGCGCCGCGCCCTATGGAAGGTGGGGTGGCCATAAACGAATCGGCCCGACAGCGGGCGTGTCCCATGAAGGGGGGCTGCGTCGGCGTAGCCCTTACCTCACGGCTGGAACTTCGTCCGTAGGCGCCACAATTCCCTATCCTCGCGGTGGCGGCACGAGGGATGTCCGGTAGGAAGTGTGGGCTATTGCAGACTCTACCCGAAAGACTTTGTGAAGATGGACCCTCTTAGTAGCTTTAGGCACGAAGACTCAGGTATCTTTGGGCTTCGGCTAAGCGGCTCTTTCTGTGGGCAAATGACCCGGCCATCCCTGCATTGCAATGGCGGATCATTGAGAAAGAAGCATGTCGCGGTCTGTCCTCAGGACTCCACGTAGCACCAGCTTCTCTAATGCAACCTTCATAAAAGGGCTGCATCCTCTCGGCGCTCACTTTGTCTTTGTGAAATTTTACGGCCTGCGTGGAACATGGCGCCCTGCCTCGGGGAAAGGCCTCCAGCGGCCTCCGGGTTAGGACATGTTGTAGCCGCGATTGTTGTTGCGCCTTTTGCCGCCTACGCACTCGTGTCTTGCAGCAGCCTCCAACATACGCCAGCAGCTTTTGGCAGGATCTTCTCGACGCTTAGTCCCTCTCCGCTTCCCGGACACCACCCTACCCGCATTCGGCGGTGTCGCTGACCGTGGGTCTGAATGTTCCGCCAATGGGCCACCAAAGATCTGGTGGTGGCTCGTGGTGGCCCCATGCTCCGGCGCATTACGCTCAAACCCGAAATCCCGGTCACGACGTATCCCCGGTTTTCCGGCATAGTGATTGCACCCAAAGTGCCGCAAATAACCATCCGCGCTAATTGTTGGGGCCCGCCTCTCAACCGACGTGACCTCGCTGACGAGGCACCCAAATGCCATGGTATTCCCTGCCACAAAACAAATCACGGTTACAAGCACACACAACAAACCCGGCGGGTTCAGATAATGTCGGTTGGGGTACCATTCTAGAATGCTACCGTCGTCCCCGAAAGATCGGCTCAGAGGCCAAACGGCGGGGACGCCCTCCATGCCAACCGTGGAACCGCATCCGAATAAGACATGGTTCTCGGCGGTCTCGAATAGATATCCGAGGTACGAGGTGAACATTAACGCAAGCCTTTGAGTACAAACCTATTGATGCATTGAGTCTTCACAAAACACAAATAGAACAAATAGCATTTGAATCCAAATCCAAATTAATATGCTTTATTACTTCCATGCTAGTTGTCATGTCAACCTTAATGTGTGGTTTGCAACCCCAACCCCAACCCCAACCCCAATCCCAACCCTAACCCCAACCCCAACCCAACCCTAACCCCGACCTAACCCCAACCCTAACCCTAACCCTACATCCACTATATAAGTCCATCCCTCAATCCTCCTCCTCCTCAAGTCTCGGCCTCCTCCTCCTCCTCCTCCCTCCAATCTTCTTGCCCATCTCGCTATAATGGTCCGGCATTTAAAGACCACAGGCGCGGAATGTCCCTTCTAGCAAATAATCCTCCTCCTCCTCTTCCTCCAAGGGACGTCTCCACCAATCTCCCTCCTCCTCCCTCCTCGCGGGCAAAGCAATCCCCCAAAAAATAGAATAAAATTCACCATCGCCGCAAGGATGAGTGAAAGGGAGCCTCATTGCCTTGACGTCCCCATTCCTGCAATGAACGATGGTAGAATGGCTCAACGAGCCAAATAAAGATGAAAACGATGCTTTGAAGGCAGATAATGATGCAAGTGGTTGCATCAAATTGTCACGCCCTCAAAGATGGACAAAAAACAATTTGTATAATTTTTGTTTTCGAATGGGAAATAAGTAATAGATTCAATATCTTTAATAGTAGAATCAAGAAATCAAGTAGTAGAATCAAGATGTTTCTAATTGTATCAACATCAATATCAATATCAATATGTTTCTAATGATTATCAATAGTATCAATATGTATCAATATCAATATCTTTCTAATCAATATCAAGTACTAGAAAAAAAAAAAGCGCACCAAATCACTATAGCTTGAACCTTGACGGTTGAGCGGATGAGCTGTTGAGCTTGAGCTGACGTAATCTTTGAGCCAAAAATATTGGCTCAAATGTTGGTTTCAAATAAGGGTTCGCTTTGGCCAACCAAAATTCCTTCCCACCCTCCCACTTCTGAAATATTCGGCATTGAATTCGCTTTAAAATTTCAATCTAGGAATTTGTTATAAATTCCAGGTTCGGGCAAGTTTAACCCAATTTATACGACCGGGCGACCGAGGCCTGACGATGTGACGCCGTTTACAATGATTCGCCAAACGACCGCCAGCATAGGCACCCCGTGATCGACACCCGCCCGCCGACCAAAGTATCACCCTATGAAATTGACCCGGGTTCGCCCAGCGAACCTTCGAAGTGCAAAAAAATGCACACCCGACACCGATCCGACCCGCCTGTGCCTAAAGAATTTTCGGGTTCATATTGTACCCTGGGTAGCGCCACCTCATCGCCACCTAGACTTCTTGGGTTCGCATGGGCGAATCACAGGTTCCCGCCGAATTTCTGGGTTCGCTTTTAAAGCGAACCAGTTAACCCGAACTCAATTTCGAGCCGATCCTGTACTTTTATTAATCATGCTCATCTACGGTCCGTCGTCTGCTTGTTCAGCATAATAGAGGACGTACAATTTTATCCTTCCAAAAAAAGCCATGAGATTTTTAAATAAAGGTTTAATTTGTCCCCAAAAATAGCACGAAATTTAAGAAAATATAGAAACTTGTTAAGTGTATCTAGTCAATGATGTAAGTAAGACATTAGTGTATGAAATTAATTCCGTATAAATTTGATGCTGACAGAGTGTTTTTTTTGGCCAGAGTTTCTTTTTCTTTTTTTTTGGGTTGCCCCTAGGGGGGCAAACCCTTGTTTATGTGGGTATGTGGGCATATCCAGGTATATGCCGGCATATGCCTAGCATATGCTGGTGGATCGCTCGAACTGGCTGGGCCGTCAGAAACTCTCGGTCATCCAGCTTTCTACGAATCTCATGGCCGACTGTTCTATGCTACCCAACAATATGCTGGGTCGGGTTGCTGGCGCCACACATTGACAGAGCGATTTGATTTTGGCGTGATTGTTGCCGAAACCGCCTACATCGGCCGACGGCCACATGGAAAACTTTGATTTTGCTATTTCATTTCCTGTGTTTCGTCAGATTAGAATATTTACAGTTGGATCCACATCTCCTTTCAACGAAAACGACAATATGGGTTCAAGATGTCATCATTCAAGGAAGCAGTTTAAGGGAAAGAAAGCAGGTTAGTGTTGTCCTTTATCGTGTATTTCATTTCAAAGAAGTAATCGGGTTTCTGTTCCAGAAGTGAAGAAAGCATAGAACCTTGGCTTCTTTTTCTCAAAGAGAATGGATATGGCAAGCGTGTTCCTGTTGACTCATTTCCTAGACACAACCTAAACAAAGTTGGCGTAATAGGATGCAAGGTGTGCATATATTTTGCCAATGGTTGCTTAAGGTGTTGTTACTGCATACTAAGTTTGGATGAATTGTGATGTTGGCAGAGCTGTTTTATCTTTTGGTCTACACCAAGAGTAAAAGACGAATCGCAGAAGGGAAAGTTCTGTGGAAAAGACGAATCTTGAAGGAAAGTTCTTGGCTTGCATTTTCAAATACCAGCAGTTATTATTCAGAGGGGAAACTTTTGAGTCAGGGGCATAGGGCCCAAAATGTATTGGTATGAAGAAGGTGGAATTGTTAAACCACAAATGCAGATTGGGTGTTTCTTTTATTACGAAAGGAAAGGAAAGTTATGAGCTTTGGGATATAAGCCGCCAAAAAATCTACCGGTAGGAAGAAGGTGGAATTGTTAAACTACAAGAGATTGGGTATTTCTTATATTTGCAGATTACCGACAAAGATGTACTTTCGATGTGTATAAAAGATGTAATTGCGGATGGGAAAAGTTTTGAGTCGAAAATAATCCAAATAAATCTAGTGATAGGAGTTGAATTTTGAAATGTTAAGCCACATGAATTTTGAGTGTTTCTTAAGTTTTGCTTCCATCTCCACACTTCGGATGTGCATATCTCCAGATAAATTTGAGGAGCCCCACATTTGATCAGTGATTCCTATTGTCTAGCCGTTTATATCTCTAGTGAGCAGAAAGAGCGTCTCACATTCTAACTCCTAACTGGTATTACTAGCACCTGAAGACTACATTTACCAAAATGCATGATCTAAACGAACACCAAACCGGTGATATGCATTTTTGGTTGCAATTAAGTGAGCTCTCTATAATTTGGGTTTGATTCTTCCAATTTATCTTGCTTTTGTGTTAGAAACATATTCTAAGGGTATCTTGTGGAAATTATAGATGTGGAAATTTTCGTTATGGAGACCAACTGCTCATAGAAAGACTTAGTGAAGTAATTAAGGTACGTCCATGCAACTTTCATTGTCTTGTTCTCATTTCGTGGCCCACTTTGCCAAATTTGTTCTCATTTCCCCCTCATTGTTCCATTTCTTTGTTGAGAACCACTTTATCCACTGCCAAATAAAATGTTACGTCCAAATAGACTATACTAGTTTGAACCATATGTCCCCGAAAGCAACTTTTATCCCCAAAGTTGAATTGTTCCATTTCTTTGTTTTGAGAACCCAATGATCTCCTCCTTATCCAAAGATATGTGGCGGTAGGCGCATCAATATAAAATGTTACTACATAAAAACTCGGGGTATAGACTATACTAGTTTGAAGAGCACTAGGAAAAATGTCCCATAACCATATAGATTTTTCACAGCATCTAATAATTTTTAAATTTGCCCAAAGTTGAATTTCGTTGTATGCTGGTTATACTAGGTGATCGCATTTACTAGAAACTGTTTTTTGCTCTGCCTTATCTTCTAGATGGTCTTCTTTATTGCATTTCTTGCATTAATTTCCTGAATGTAGTAGACAGATGAACCAATGCACCTATCTCATTCTATCGCTGCCAACTCGCCTTATCTTCTAGATGGTCTTCTTTATTGCATTCTTTGCATTAATTTCCTGAATGTAGTAGACAGATGAACCAATGCACCTATCATTCTCGCTTGCCAAAGATGCCATGTTTAAGCTACAATGTTTGTCTCTTATATTTACATCGATCATCATAGACACAGTATGCTCGTCTAGGTGAATTCCTATGTCTGTCTTTATATTACATCCTAATATACTTGATAGTTTAGGATTATTCAGTGTGTTCTTATGGGACTTCAGTGTGATAGCTGTCACTGATCTTGAGATGAATCCAAACGTCTTTCAGAACGTTGAAACAATCTTGATGATGGAAGTTGGATAGATTTTGTCAGCCTGAACTATTCCGGTCATTACGAGCACTTTATTTTTTCTTTGGAGCTTAGTGCGAGAAAGTATCAGTAACAGTAAGATTATATATGTATAAATTTCAGCATAAACTCGTCCTTATGTCATACTACCAGAGCCAGTAATAGAAGTGGTGATGATGGCACACTTATCTATGAATTGCAATCTATTAATAGCTTCTAGTAGTTGAAGTCAATGGATACAGTG
Organism: Isoetes taiwanensis; assembly: GCA_021234155.1. Taxonomy (NCBI): domain Eukaryota; kingdom Viridiplantae; phylum Streptophyta; class Lycopodiopsida; order Isoetales; family Isoetaceae; genus Isoetes; species Isoetes taiwanensis. The sequence continues at coordinate 2,415,586 of JAJEKV010000004.1, forward strand.
AGTTACAGCAATCACAACTTTCAGTTCAAGTTCTTTTTGCATTTTGTAGAGTCTCCATAGCTCTAAGACATTATTGTGTAAGCAGCAGAGAAAGTATCTTTCATGAAAGTCTGGAAGGAGATGGACACGGGCATATGAGGTAGTCCCGTTATCTTTATTGCTATGTAACAGAAACCATAAGGGCATTGAAGAATGGGTGCCATCGCAGAGTAGCAGAGTAGAGACCTTTTTCATCAGATGTTGTATCAAAGTAGTCTGGAGAAATATTTGTTTCCATCAGTGTTATGCCTTTGGTAAATGGTCACAAGAGGCATGATATCACCTGCAGCATTGAGGTGTATAGAATACCATTGAGGTGTATAGAATACCGAGGGTTCGAATCCCTCTCCATCCGTGCACCCAAGACAACTTACTCTTTCTTTTTCCTCCATAGTAGCCTTCTGATCTATCTCGGCTTTGAAGTGATCTATCTGTCTAGAGTGGAGGAAACATCGAGAATTGCGAGTAGGTCCTTGATCTTTCTGACCGTTAATGATGGCATTCTAAATGCAGCTGCTGGCCTGCCCAACACCGTTGCTGATCATTTGGAAAATTTTCAACTTGAAAGTCATGGTGTGAACCCAGAAGGTGCTAAGAGGAAAGAAAATGCTTCAGAAAGTATTGAAGTTACGCTGACAAACTCTTCTGCAGATAGTCACGTTGATTGTACAATAGCCATAGTTCAGCAATCCTTCCAACAGCGTGATCAAATATTGTATGGAGGAGAGCAGGGTGTGCATTCAACGGAGCAGGATCTTGGTGCGCTAATTATTGAGAAAGAGGACACTACCTAGAGGGCAAAAGAAGATTGCAAAGGAGCTATCAAAGAAATGTTCAGAAAGACATGAAGCAGTGTGGGGAATTCCCTGAAATGTCTAAGCAGGCGGAACTGTTTGTAGATTCTCAGAAAATCAGAGATGTAGATTCTCAGTGTGCAAGGTTAACCGAAGAACTGCATCACAAATGTAACATAGCCGATAAGGAAAACATGCTGGAAGAGAAAAGTCTTAATGATCTCAAGAAAACGTTGAAGGGAAAACTGGCTTTGAGGACGAAGGACAATGTAAGTTGCAAGAGTAAAGGATAAAGAGGCGATTGATGGTCTTGTTTTTCTCATCCTTGTTTATTTTCTATGACAGGAAGCACTAGCAACAATGGTTCGTGGCTTATCAGAAAACAAGAGCAGGGCCAATATCCAAGCTTAACACTAGAGTATATCACTTAATGTATTATACGACAAGCACCAATATGTTTGCATGGAGGGGCATCATTGTTAAGTGCCGAGAGAAATTGCTAATTTGCGATTACTATTGGACTATTTATTTTTCTTCCCATTTCATCAAATGATGAAATATTTCTTTTGTAAAGTTCAAAAAATTCTAAAAAACGTTTCCTTCACCATACACCTACTTTTGCATGTTCCTTTTGTCTGTCTTATGTTCCTAAATGATGTCGCTATTCATTGCATACATTGGTCTCTTTTGTAGTCGAATAAACATTCAATATGGTCTAGAAATCATGATGTTTCATTTATCGTCACGCTTTGGTGAAGCTATATAGTTAGTGGCAGTTTTCGCAACATATATAATGTAGTCTTCTTTGGGTTGCCCCTAGGGGGGAAAACCCTCGTTTATGTGGGTTTGTGGGCATATCCAGGTATATGATGGCATATGCCTAGCATATGCTGGGTACACTGTGGCTTTATAAACCTTTAGCAAATTCATTTTATATATTTGGTTGTTCGACCAATATTACAAATTGAGAGAAGACTTAGTACATATTCCAATCTGATTGGCTCCTTGTGAATCTTTTTTTGAAGAGAAATATATGGATGGTTTTGTACCATTGACGAGAAGACTGTTTTAAGCCTTAAATGGCTTTCTGAAGTTTGTAAACAAGCTGCTCTTGCCCTGCTGAGATGAAACTAGGTGCCTGCCTCGTGTACACTTCCTCTTCTAATTTTAAATTAAGAAAAGCAATCTTGACACCCATCTGCTTGATACCAAGACCATGTTCAGCTACTATGCAATAATGAACTTAACTCAACTTAGCTTTGCAACAGAGGGGAAAATGTTTCATGAAAATCAATACCTGGCACTTATGAGTATCCCTTGGCAACAAGTCGAGCTTTGAACACGTCGATCTTTACTTCTTCATTGTACTTTACTTTACAAACTCACTTGCAGGGATTAATGGTTTAGTACAAGTAGATGATTTTGAATTGCGTGTGTTGTTTAACTCTTCTTCAAACAGATCACATTGCATGAACATGTCCTCTAAAGTGTGGTGCGGCTCCTTAAACAAGACGTATAGGGTATAATGGCAATTCTTTCTGTGGTTTGTAGTATTTTAGAAAAGCCTTGTAGCTAAGGTTATTGTTATATCATAGAATATAAGAAGTAAATTGTTACTCCTAGGCAAGCAACGTGATTACGATTTCTTTGCCATATGTTTGATATCGCCAAGTTCTAAACAACCACATTGGCTTCAAGAAAATGCTAGAAACAAAAACATAGATTCATGATACAAGCCTTGACAAAGAAAATGATTATGGGTCATTCATTAAGAAGGCAGTTTTACATAGCTGGGATTATTTTAAACACTTTATTTAAATCGGTGCCTTTAAATACAGTTATGATGGTTATGATATATGGAGTAAGTATAAATAAAGTTATCTGGCTAATAATTAGAGTACCTTATAGATTGTAAAGGCCTCTTGGATGTAATATATTCATTGTGAACATGAATACTCATGGATGGTGGTTGCTTCATGGCTATCTCTTAGCCATTATAATTACACTTTGGTATGCTTAGATTTTGGGCATAATCTGGGTTCAAATCCCACATATTCAAGATCGTCTTCCACGCCATTCAAAATTGAGAGATATACTCTACCATAAAATGTCGAACATTAATAATGGATTCAACCTTGTAGTTTTAGAACCAAACAAATGTCTGCACACTGGGGTGTCTCAATTTCGATGTCCCTTTTGTCCCCCAATTTAGTACTAAAATCAATAAAGGTGGTTGGAAATCTTGGAGGCAATTTCAAATTTAGAAAACAAAAATAGCTTGAATCTTGGAGAACCGGGCTACAGTGCGTGCATGTGTTGAGCCCCGATAAAGAAAACTAAAACACCAATGAAATCATCATTCTTGCTTCTCGTCTTTCGATATGTTCAAGGTTTGAATCGAACCAATGGATTTTGTTTCTTTTTCCTATTTGCAACATTCAATTTGTGAGTTATTAGCGTATTTGAATGCCTTGCCTTATGAATTATGAATTGGGCATGGAAATAGCATTCCACTGATATGTTTGAGTTCAGTTTTTTGGGTTGCCCCTAAGGGGAAAACCCTCATCCATGTGGGTTTGCCCCATATTCCAAGTATATGTCAGTATATGCTCGAAAACATGACTTTGAAGTGTGATTTAAGCCATTTCACTCTCGGGTCACGGAGGGCAACCCTCCGTGCGCAGCACCTTGTTTTTTTTGGTAAACCTCTTGCTGTTTTGGTGACAAATTGGACCTTTGTTTCAAAAATTCTAGGCTTTTTTGGAAGGATAAAATTGTGCGTCCCTGTTGCATCCTCCATGGCCCATCCTCTGAGTTGGGCTAGAAGCAGGATTACGTTTTTGCTTCTTGTGATGAGGCTAAGCAATAAAATATATTTGCTAGTTTTATAAGGTCATATTTGAGCTTTGAATATAATAAATAAGAAGTTGTCTAATTTATAGTGGTTTATCTCTATGTGAATTTTGTAAAGAATTTTTGCCTACTTGGCAATTCTTGACTGTGGTTTGAGCATATTCTAATGTATATGCCTCAACCCAAAGGTTGAGAAATAAAAGCAACAAAGAGGAGGTATGATTACAATGCAATTTGCAACGCTAGTTGTTGGCTTTCAACTTTCGAGTCTTTATTCATGTGCAAAAGCTACAGATCGTCATTTAAGCCATGGGTTATTTGTGAGTATATATGCTAGTTACAATGTCGTATGGGAGGATGGCTTCAGTGTGGACGGGGTCCCGCGGCCGGCAGAGGGAGCGGGTCATTAGGCGTGGCCACATGAGTTTTTTTTAGGTACCCCCTTCTCCCCTTTTCAAATTTGGAGGTGGAGGCCCCCACTTTAATGCGGAGGTCACATTTTCGTATCCCTTCTTTTAGCCCCCTCCTTACAATTTCCTTAATATTTTTGGAGGTTCTCTCCTCTTTTTAGAGACCCCCTCCTCTCCTTCATGGCATCCCCCAGCTAGCGAGCCAGTCTGCTTGATGCTTAGTTGAACTAGATCCCGATAATGCATGCTAGTCAGCTTGCGACAATCTCTCAGTTGGTCCATGGAGATGCTGGTGGGCTTCACATGGAGACCAAAAAGGGTTCAAGGCCTCTAGAGCTAGGAGCATGCTAACAAGTTATTTCTTTAAGCCAAGGAGTTAACTACCAGAGAGAGTTCCTTTCCATAAATTATGCAATAAATGGAAGCTTAAGAACAAGAATGTACGTCAAAATCACAAAGATCATACATTAGACTGAAGGTAACAATCTCCATACCCACAATAGGACTCTTAAGCTAGCAAAGTACTATATGAGAGGATCCAATAACCTTAGAGTGTCCACGAGTGAAGCCATGGATGGTCAAGGACGGTAAGGTGGAAGCTTGCTAGAGAAGGTGCTGGAGCTTGGGTGCTTGATCCAAGGAGTTGTTTTCAAAGAGGTGGAAACAATAATGTATGTATACATAGGCTAGGAAAGTATGTATAAAGCATAAGGTGACTTTAAAGTGTATAAAGTATTAGAGTGGCTTTATAGTATACATATGATGATATAGTGACTTTAATAGTTAAGAGACATTTTTCCCCAATGTCTCCCTGATATTGGTCAATAATGGATGTCGGTGACGTGGAAGTTGTCTGTGGACGTGGAAGCTGTCTGTGGACCCCTAGTTGTAGTACAACATGTGGAGTGTTACAAACATCCTTTTCTTATGGCCATATTATGTTAACCATTCAAATCAAGAAATAGTATTCTGATTCGTTTGAGGTTTAACATTGTCGTAATACATTTCATGTGATAGTAATTGGATGTAGGATATACACTAGCATGTTAAGCCACTCCCATTTGACAATTAATTGATTGATAAGATGATTTGTTTGTATCCTTCCCCTCCCTTATCCTATTCTTGCACTTGCCATGGCTGAATCTCCTCAGCGTTTGAAACGATGTTGGAAAGAGCATTGCACTACATGTTGGGCTGTGCAACCAGAGCACTGCCTGATGCTTGCCAGTTCTGATCCTGAGCTTTTGCAACAATATCTCAATGGTCGTTTTTCTCAAAAGATATGGGACGCAGTTACTTTGGCCCAAGTGAAAACTAGTCACTATCATGCACACATAAATCCCACCTTGGCACCAGGGCCCCAAGCTTATTTGCTTGCTTCATTGTCCAGGAACAAGCTTGTAGCTATTGCATCAATTCGCACGGGGTTCCACAGGCTACAGATTGAGACAGGTAGATGGGAGCGGCCGCAATTGCCGCGAGAAGCGAGACTATGTGCCTGTTGCCAGTTACATGTTATTGAAGATGAAAGCCATACTCTTCTGAGTTGCCCTCCTTTTGAGATAGTCCGGAATCATTTTTTGACCTTAGCATTCCATTCCACGCTTCCACAACTTCTCATAGCACCATCTGTGCATGATTTGGCATTATACATACTTGAGGTTCTAGATAAACGTCTGCAATTACTGAGCCCTCAGTAGTCATTATCTCCGCTTGTCTAGTATCATCATTACTGCAAAGGTTTTTCCCTTGAAAACCTTTCGAGACAGGGGTTTTTTAATCCTAGTAGTAATGATTGTATTAGCCCATTGTATGGGTCCCATGACCTATTGGTCTCCGTGGACGTTAAAAAAACTATTCTATTCTATTCTATTCTCTCTCACCCTAGTTGAAATTATATGAGAAGTATTAAGTGCAATTATGCTCACGTCGCTACATGATTGCATATTCTGTAGTTAGAAACTACTATAGAAGTACTAGCCTAAAATATTGCGTGATGTATGCTTAAAGGCTATGAGTATATTCGTATGCTCTACATATATATGGCATGACATTGCCTTCCACTTCTATAAGATAATGTTCTTTTAGAAAATAACTATTTCATTGATGGAAATTGACGTTTTAAATTTTTGTTTGAGGCAAATTGCACAAAATCTCACAAAATCCTTGCCTTGGATAAATATTATTCGCTTGAGTGCCCTGATAATTAGAAAAGGTATAATTATCTTTGAACATAGACTATATGAAGGACTTGACTAGACATTAATATGAGAATTACAAGGAGAATTTGATCTCACATAATTAATATAGTGGCACAAAGTATTGGATAGTGCTGGAAGATAATATATCTTATATGAATATTGATTAATGTTGACGTCTTCGATAGATTTGACATTTCAATATGATAAGTTGCATCAGAAGATACCATGAGCGGTATAGAAGATACCCTAGGAATTCATATTGTTCCAACAACGAGGACATGGATAGAGGAAAGATTGCGAGGAAGAGAGGTGGGGTCGGAAAGAAATCGTATTTGTGTGTGGGAAAACTGGAGTGGAGATTCCACAAGAGTTGTGGCAAGATCCACAGAGAGACGGAGTTGAGTTGCGAGTTGTGGGAAGGACAGGAAGTGGGGGATGATGAGAGGCATAATGGGGTGGGGGGGTTTTAAAATGGGAAAAAAAGGGGGGGTACGAGACAACAAAATATATGGAGGCCAGAATGGGAGTAAGTAATGGGGTGTGCATGAGTACAGTAACGCCTCACTAGGCCAAGGGCCACATATATTTTGCTTGAGGCAGATTAGTGGAAATGCACTTTAACGTTTCCAGGATTCCATGCTTCATTCTTTCTGCGCCCCCACCAAGCACCCACTCTCGACCAGCACGCATTCAACTCACATCACAGCACCCTACCCGCACGCCTCCCCCTCCTTGGTGCTTTTCTGTCTTGTTTCATGGCAGCCTTTTCTGGCTCGGCCGTCGGATTCGTCCATCCTATCTGCGTATTTATTCGCCGCGCAAATGCTGCTTGCCCCGGCACCCTCTCTTCGCATTGGCCGCCCTCCTCCTCGTTTCCTCTGCTGTTTTTTCAAATATGGTGAGTTCTGTCTTCAATTCGCCTCATATTTCAATCCTCTGCATGTTCTGCTCGCTCAGCCCATTCGCCCATTTGTCGTGCTTTCATTCGTCGCATTTCCTTCCTAATGCTTCCCTTTTTTTTTTTTTTTTTTTTCCAGGAGAACTCCCGCCCCCGTGCAAAAGACATCCTTTCCACCCAAGATGGTACTGTTGATCTCAAAGGTCGCCCCGCTATTAAATCCAAAACTGGCGGTCGCCGAACTTCTGCCTTCATTCTTGGTATGCTCCTTCCTCTCATTTCAAAAAATTTCTTGCCTGTCAATAGATTCATTGAAATTACTATACTGAAATTACACCCCTTACCCAATACAAGCCCGCCACAGGCTTTTATATAATACATATGAAACGCAACTGCACATATTACCGTCCTTCATTAGATTGTCTGCAATGCATTATCGGCCCTGCATGCTCGCTCACAGGCCCTGCATCCACTTCCAATGAGGATTCCTCAATCTGAAAAACAACCAGGAAATCATAATTCAGTCTGTGTCAACATTTTTGCAAATCAAACTCTGGTCAGCTAGCTCTGGAGACCAACACAAAGCTATTAATCTGCATGAAACTCTTGCATATCAAGCAAAATAGTCTGGCACTCTTCTTCTTATAGTTATGTTCCTATCCTTCAAAACCTTTAAGATATTACCCCATGTCCTATAAACTATTAGAATTACGTACTGTACCCGTCCCTTTACCTTTAGACGTAATTTGGCAATGTTTACTTATTTTCTTGCATTGTATTTTTCAATTAAGTTCTAAGAACCCACATTAACTCGAATGTGCCTTGCCATACAATAGGTACACAGCTATTTGCAGCTATGAGCTACTTTGGAGTGTCTCTGAATCTTGTACTTTATTTGACAAAAGTTTTGCATGAGGACAATGCCATAGCTGCAAACAATGTGAGCAATTGGCTTGGGACAGCATATTTCACATCTCTTATTGGTGCTTTTCTTGGTGATGCTTATTGGGGAAAATATTGGACAACTGGCATATTCTTGATCATTTTTTTGTTGGTAAGCAATATATTTGTCAATTTGGTCACGCTTTGTACACTTCTAAATGTTTGTAGCATTTCTCAATAGGGGACAATACTTGTGACTCTAACGGCGACATTACCTTCATTAAGGCCAGTGAAATGTAACCCAATTTCACATCAATGCCCCCATGCAACAAAGGCACAAAGTGGTCTACTCTATATCTCCTTATATATAATGGCCCTTGGTAATGGAGCATATCAACCTTGTTTAACATCATTTGGAGCGGATCAATTTGATAAGGAAGATGTTATAGAACAATCACAAGCTACCTCTTTTTTCAGTTGGTTTTATATGTCACTCTCACTAGGAGCAACCATTGCTGGTACACTTTTTATATATGTTGAGGATAATGTGACATTTGGAGTCGGGTATGGTATTTGTACAGCAACCGCGGCAATAGCTGTTATATTATTCTTTATGGGCACCCCATTCTATCGTCATCAACTTGTGGGAGGGAATCCATTTACAAGAATAGCACAAGTCTTGGTAGCTGCTATATATAAGCTTCGTGTGGAAGTCCCAAAAGATGAAAATCTTCTTCACGAACTAGACTATAGTGATTGTGCAATTCAAGGGAGTCGCAAAATTCAACATACAAATGAATTTAGGTGAGGTCATTTGAATTGAACATTATGTAAATATCTTTTATTCATTTTTTTAGGATAATGTAGTAAATCGGTGCATTTATTTGCCAGGTTTTTTGATAAAGCTGCAACAAAACTCAATGCCATGGAGGATAAAAGTGCAAACCCATGGCGTTTGTGTACAATAACACAAGTGGAAGAGGTTAAATGTGTCATACGCATGTTACCGATTTGGGCTACAAATATATTCTTCTCAACTGTTTATTCACAAATAGCTACATTGTTTGTCGAGCAAGGAGCCACCATGAATACCAATATTGGGAAATTTAAAATTCCACCAGCCACTCTAACGACATTAACGATGGCTAGTGTTGTTATTTGCACGCCTATGTACGAATGGTGGGTTGTTCCGATAGGGCGTATGATTACCAAGAAGTCACAAGGCTTTACAAGTTTGCAACGAATGGGAATTGGAATGGTTGTCATAATTGTTGGAATGGTGTGTGCTGCACTTGTCGAAGTCTTTCGCCTTGAAAGTGCAAGAGTTAATGGTTTACTAGACAAAGGCACAACACCAGTACCTATGAGCGTATTTTGGCAACTTCCTCAGTATGTTTTGATGGGAATAGCCGAAATATTTACTTTTATCGGGCAATTGGATTTTTTCTATGAGCAATCCCCCGATGCTATTAGAGGTATAGGTGTTGCATTATCATTATCATCATATGCCTTGGGCAATTACCTAAGCACTATAGTATTGTCAATTGTTATGCGTGTTACAAGCACCAGCAAGGGCACTGGATGGATCTCCAACAACCTCAATCGTGGACACATGGACTATTTTTATTGGCTTTTGGCAGTATTAAGCTTTATCAACTTTGTAGTCTATCTTATTTGTGCCCATTGGTACAAATGCATTAAGATAAACAACACACAATCGGATGAAAAAATTGAAAGGGTATAGTCTTATTTGAAGTGAATTCATCACATTGTAAGATAAATCTCAAATAAAATTTGCACATTGTATATGTTCATGTTCAAGATATTTTACCACCCTCTCCAAAAAATTACAAAGGTGGATGGATCTTTTTAAAGTATATTAATGGTTCATTTGGTACATAGAGCATGTTCTTGTCCAACAATCTAGTTTGAGGATGTGGATGTTAAAACTTCAATAGAAACCAAAGCAACTCAATTCCCTCCCTCCTTCCCATTAGTCTTAAGAGATGTTACTCAGGTAGTTAAACTTTCCTTTCTATGTGGATATATGATAGCCAAATGCGCAGATGCAAGAGGTTCTAACCAAAAAATTTTGATAAAACATTATAATATTGTGTAACGTGTTTTTTGCTTTTTTATTTGCTTACAACCAACAGAGAAGTTGATTGAATGGCAAGATTAATGGATTCGTTTGATAGCTTGCCAAATCCCTGTGAGCTTGATGGATGAAGCTAGAAGATCAATTGTCACGTGTCCTTTTAATATCTGTGCAAAACATTGCTCGCAGATCTTCTTCCTTCTGCAAGAGATATGTGGGATCTCTACTATAACTTGTAGAAAATTGAAAAATAGGACGGTGCGATCCTATAACGATGTGCCCCTTTGGGGCCGCCCTATTTTGTTTAATCTAACGGTTGTGATTCATCCAATTCTTAAAAGTTTTGCCTTTTTTTGCATTTTCTTTGAGCCCACGTAAATTTTTCCATAGGGAGCAAAAATCCAATGCACATGTCCCATTAATAATTTGTAGGCCCAAAAAATAAACTGCCCAACCTACCTGTCTTAGTTTTAATGTCTTCATAAAAGCTTACTGCAATACAATGATCTTTCGCATATAGTTTACAATGCTAACTTTTGCAAGTCTTCTGGCTTGTTCAGCCATGGCTAAGCTCTGGAAGTAATCAAGTCTCTCCCATACCTCTTCTCTTTCCTGTTCTGCTGCATGAATCCAAAATCGACCCAAAATTCTATCATGCATACACCTGGAAAGCCAGATAAAATTGATTTATAGCCAATTCAACACAATCTGCCCGTGAACCATCAAAATTTATATTCCAGAATCAAGCGCAAGCTCAAACTCAAGTACAAGGAAGCTCGGGCTTATTAGGATCAAGCAAACCCCTGAGCCCAAGAATTACATCACTCCCTGCAACAGTCTACATGGGTCAGTCAGGCTGCCCAGCTCATCTGAACATCCTCTAATATACAAGCAGCTGTCCAACGAAAACTCCTAGCTACCTTCACATTTGTGGGTTTCGAAATAATAAGTTCTTAAAAAGTTTGTTAGGCTTAAAATTAACAAGCCCTTAAAAAGATAAACCAATAAAATACTACAAGCATTTGTCGCGGCGGCAGTCGCCGCCGCTAGTTTATTCTTTTTAGTGGGTGCCTATGTGTGTGAGAGGTTTAAGACGATTTGGTTTGTAATCTTAGGGTTTTCAATTGCTTTGAAGTGTGATATTTATATATAATCTATAATGAATGCATGCATGTCTTTGATATTGGATGGGCATGCTTTTGTGCTTCTTGATTTGTGTTTGTTTCATGTCTATTGCATACTTCATGATTCCTCACTTGCGTCTGTGGGTTCCTTCCCCTTTGTAGTATCGGGTTTTGATGCATAGGCAAGGACAATAACACAGTTCTCAACCCAAAAGTAATTGATTTGAGATCCAACATCAGTAATAACAACAATAATCTCCTGCCTATATTGATAAAAACACAACAGAATAACTGTACTTTGGCCAGCAAAAATCTTAGTTAGATTGTCATTCTGTTGCACCACAAATAAGAATAAATTAGGGTACTAACCAACCAAGATATTAGAATTTGTGCATGTTGATCACTTATGGTACTAAGTAACCAAATTTTGAGAATTTGTGTATGACCCATTAATCCAGGCCTTAACAAAACTATTGGCAACACAAAGAAATTGTCGGACAACTTAAATTGTTGGGATGAGCGGAAAAAAAAAGGGGGACAAAAAGACAACATAAGTTGAGATGACAGATCTGTGCTAAAGCCCGATCCGGCATCCGGTTCTGGGTTCTGGAACCTTCTGCATCTCTGATTAAAACCAACCACCTCAGCAATTTCGATTGCCTAAGAATTACCTGACGGATCTATGAAGAACGAAAAGCCTAGAGCAGGGGAAAATCGGCTTTGTACCATGCCAAAATGAACCGATCAAGTCAGAACGACGCGATTCTGCACAATTTGGCTCCTGACAGGACAAAACTTGCCAGTTTGTGGAGATTTGTGCGAGCCAAGGTTTGAATCGAAGAAGTTAGGATCCGAGTTGGACGATCGGGTAACGGATTGAAGATATTCCCAGATGATCTATAGAAAGCTTGGATCAGAGGGAAGGACTCCTTGTCGAATATTGCATTACTAACAATTTCTCCATCTCGCCAATATGGCCTCGACCGGACAATCTGGAAACTTCTCGAACAACGGGCCTAGGCCCTTTCGGAATCAAGCTTCAAGCTCGAGCTTTTCAAAAACTTCTCAAAATACTATTAGGCTTAGCTGTCAGTCTCTGAAACGTTTAACCTCTTCCTTAATATTTTAAAAAACTTACACGTGTCCAACTCTAAGTGAAAAATATAACTTCCTATAACAATACCACATACCTCTAAGCTGCTCCCTTATCATCCATATTACAATTATATATTAGTGATAAGCCATTAAAATAATATAAGCTTCTTTATTTCCCTCTTCATTTTTAGCTACATCTTTTCCTCTATATTTATATGAACCATCAATAGTTCAGCATGCACAAAAAACCCTTATTTTTTAATAAACTTTGTTTCCTCAACAAAAAAACTTGAAAAACCATTTGCCAACGTAATTGCTCAACAGCATTATAATCTCTTCATTGCAAATAATGATTCTCATATGGCCATTGAAGCCCACCACTTATACTAGTCCAATATTAAAAGTACCTAGGCTATATAGTGATTCAACAACTGATTCAACAACTTCTATGACTCAAAGTGAGTCTTGGCTGAGGTAAAAGAAAATGTCCCACTAAATTAAGTGTCATGCATAGTCAAATTTTACTCAGATAACCTCTTGGATCGCACCAGTTCAGGGTAAAACTGTCTTGGCCCATGTTGGTTGGGTTCGAGCTAGGGCAAGCAAGCTGAGCAGGGTCTCTTCTTAGTGGTCCTAAGTCAATGTTGAGCATGTGATATACCATCCTAAGGTCAATTCATCACATGAATGTAATTCATCATTATTTCAACAAATAAAATATCATATTATTTCTCAATATCACTCCAAAACATACATCCTTTGACACGTGCAATATATGGCATGCAGTTGCATGTCATCTTTGGCCAAGTGGAAAAAACATTGCATGTTGTGATTTCTCTAGGCTGATTTGAAGGCTGTCACCTCCGCTTCCTTGGGATCGCACTGGCTCTATTGTAAGTTTTATTTATGGATCCGACAGAACAAGACAACTCCAGCGAACCAAGAAGTAAGGACCTCGTTTTGGCATAAGGAAATTCGTTAGCTCAGATTGTGACCTTCTCATCCAGATGAAATACCCATAGAGGCAGGGTTTGAAAACGTGGAGTTTGGCTTTAGGTTTTTCAGTTCAACATCAAAAAAAAAATACTATGGTGTTAAGGTGTTGGAAGGTGTTGTAGATATATTGCAAATTATTTGTTGAGTTTATGCAATATAAGGCAATTTTTTGGTTCAAGTCTTGGGAAGTAAAAAAAACTTCTTAAGTTATTATGCAAAATACATAATATTTTATAATAGCATGCAATGTATGGTTTGGAAAGATTGTTCTTGTACAATCGCAGAAGCATACATTTAATACATAGGATTTCTAAGGTTTATGTCAAAAGCATATGAAGATGAGCTAGGAGAGGGAGTTTTGGCATATATAAATTGAAGGATTAGCCATATGAACGGATATTATATTATATATTACAAAAGAACCCCATGCCTCCCGTGAGGCCGGGGACATTCTTTGTCCAACTCTGCTACAAGCAATACCTAGGGGTGGACAAAGGAGGTTTTGTATTGAGTCAAATAGATCTATGTCTGATTTTGTTTTGTATTCATGTCCAGTCTCATGTGCAAATATGGCCATCAAAAACTCCGAAGATTGATTGATGTTGCTTGTTTGAAACATTTTATCCCCATAACTTACAAATGTCAAGAAGAGCAAATTTGATGACGGGTCGAAATTTTGAATTGGGGAATCTTTGGCAAGAATGACTTGGCAATCCAACAATCAAGGAAGCCAATATGATCCAATAGGATGGGGCTTCTATTATCAAGAGGCCAATTAAAACTATTATGGAAAGTTGAGTTGAGTTTGATAGACATTAAGTGTAATTTTGCAAAGGGTTTGGAGAGGGGAAATTGGCCCCATACTCAACACTAGAAGAGAATAAAGTCAATTGAAATTAATAACATGATGAAAAGGTAAGCACAATAAGAAGTAAATAAATGGAACGTCGAGTTGGATCCAGCGGAGAATAAGCTATGGTGGAAAGCAAGCATAAAGGCCCTTATGATTTATGATTTGGCAAGCTCGGGACCCCATTTCTAGAGCAGTCAAAATGGCCAATTAAAGGATGGGTGAAATCGGTGCTAGGGCCCACAGCCTCTAAGAACAAAAGACGGCAAAAAATTAGGTTCGTTTCAAGACTTCTTCCATCCAAAAAGGGAGCCTAATCAATGATACATGCTCGGGCTACATTGGGAGCAATATTTCGTTTGCCAAACGGGTTTGTAGGATGAGTCTCACACTTTCCGAAGATGATGCAGAAATTCCCGACGAGCAACAAAAATTGCAAATCTAAATAGCGTAAAGAACTTGGCCGGATGAAAAATCGCCAAGACCTTCTCCATCCGTTTGCGGTAATGGTACACAATAATCACCTTTGCCCCCCGCTGATTGCTCTGCAACAGGCACTTCGGGTTGATGAACCATATATTGGGATGCTTCCAAAGTGATTAAGGAGGAGGCCAGCCGATTGCTCCACGATAACCTCAAAACCCTTCGAATTGGGGTTTTTAATCCGACAAGAATTTCTTAAGTGGCATCCTTTTTGTAAACAATCCCATAGAATAACTCTCCTATAATTAAAAGTACCTTCCTTCCTTCCTTCCTTAGTGGTCCTAAGTCAATGTTGAGCATGTGATATACCATCCTAAGGTCAATTCATCACATGAATGTAATTCATCATTATTTCAACAAATAAAATATCTTGGGGATTTCTCAATATCACTCCAAAACATACATCCTTTGACACGTGTAATATATGGCATGCAGTTGCATGTCATCTTTGGCCAAGTGGAAAAAAAAAATTGCATGTTGTGATTTCTCTAGGTCTTTTTTGAAGGACTCACCTCCGCCATTCTTGGGATCGCCATATCTGGCTCTATTGTAAGTTTTATTTATGGATCCGACAGAACAAGACAACTCCAGCGAACCAAGAAGTAAGGACCTCGTTTTGGCATAAGGAAATGCGTTAGCTCAGTTGTGACCTTCTCATCCGATGAAATACCCATAGAAGCGGGGTTTGAAAACGTGGAGTTTGGCTTTAGGTTTTTCAGTTCAACATCAAAAAAAATACTATGGTGTTAAGGTGTTGGAAGGTGTTGTAATATATTGCAAATTATTTGATATATTTTTTGGTTCAAAAGTTAAAAAACTGAGTTTATGCAATATTTTATAATTTTTTGTATGGTTCAAGTCTTGGGAAGTAAAAATACTTAAGTTATTATGCAAAATACATAATATTTTATAATAGCATGCAATGTATGGTTTGGAAAGATTGTTCTTGTCAATCACACACGTTTGATTTAAGTTTTATAGGATTTTTAAGGTTTATGTCAAATGCATACAAGATTCCTAGCTAGCATTCAAATTGAAGGATTAGCCATATGAACGGATATTATATTATATATTACAATAAAAAGCAAAAGACAATGGCATATGGGTCGGGACAAAAGACAATTGCATATGGCAAAAAGCAAAGATGACCTTAGATATGGCAAGAGCGAAAAGCTCTATGGATATCATACTTCCGACCTTGCTCTTGGATAAATGGTGGCCTTCTGTATCCTGGGTTTAATGTTGTTTCAAAAAATTAGATATTTGCACATCCTGTTCTAGTCCTGAAAAATTACTAAACAACTCGGAATCAAGCAAAACTGGCTTAGAGTCGGTAAAAAAGGGGTCGGAATTGGAGCAAATATGGTGAACGAAGAGATCCTCATTGGATTGGATTTGTTGCCGAGAAGGGAAAAGTAGCACAAAAATGGGTTTAAACAGCTCCGCCAAAAAACCATAAAAACCTTACACATTCTTAAACTGGCACGTATGACAATAATTTGGCCTAGCATTAATTACACCTTATTATGAAGTTTAATATGCACAAAGCAACAAACAGATGCTTTATAGATGGATTGTTTAACAATGTGCTTGCACATTCTTAAACTGGCACCACGTATGACAATAATTTGAGCCTAGCATTTATTACACCTAAACAACCTGGCCCTCAAGTTTTAAGGCTGAGATCAGATCTCAGTTGTTGGTTGCAAGAGTATTACCCACTAGTAACATTAAAAAGTGCATAAACACCTAGTTTATTATGCCAAATGCTATAAACACCTAGCTTGTTATCAAAACCACCATAAAACCACTACAAATCCCGATGCATTTATTGGCTCCCGGTTATGGGTTGGATTCCAATGGGGTATTAGACTCGTAGATTCTCTTCTATTTTGCAAGTCAAATACCAAAAATGGGCTATTCGACTTAAAGATATGCATGTAAATTATGTAAGTCAAATACACCCAAAAAATATTGTGTGAGTCGAATTCCCCTCCAAGTAAAAAAATGTTAAAAGGTGGGTTCAAACTCGCACAGCTCGCCATTTTTTTGGAATCTAACCCCGTTCGGAAGCCAATATTTCGCTCGTACAAAACCACCATAAAACTCTGTAAGGCAGATAACACCCTAGAACTCGGGTGTTAATGCCCTACTATCGGCCCTCGTTTGTTATAATAGGGCATAACACCCTCGCTCCATGGTGTTATCTCTCTCTTATTATGAAGTTTAATATGCAAAAAGCAATAAACAGAGGCTTTATAGCTGGATTGTTGCAAAATGTGCTAGTAGCAGATATACCCAGGTTGTGTGAGGTAAATTTGATTAGTAATCTCGTTAATCTGTTCTCAACTGTGTCATACACGGCCTGCATTCGATGACTGTAAGTCCTTTCCGGAAAGAAATATATGGGTGCAATCATGAGGCACTTCCAGTTCTGGGTTGAAAGGTTCAGCATGCGTATTGAGATCTTTGCATGGAAATACTCTTTGAGCCTTTAAATTTTTCTACGTTGTTTCATGAAAGGTCAATCCCATCTCGTTTGAAGTGAAAAAATTATACTTTACAACTTTGTGACAGAATGCTTTGACGAATGCCAATGCTGAAACGGCAGCACAACAATTGCATGCTGATCAAGTTGTTCAGTTGCAGTACAATCTCACTATAGAGTCAGAGCAACCAGTAAAGAGCCATGGTTGTCGTGGATGGAAAGTGCAGTCCAAGACACCTGGAAAGCTCAAAATAAAGAATGTTACAAGCAATTCATCTTTGCTAGTAGCTTTGATTTTACTGTTTACCTTTTCCACTCCCATAAAGGATCTTTAAAGGAACTATGAGAGGATTCTGAAGCAGGTCCGAGTATACCATTCCATGGAAAACATGTGCTGTGGCATCATCAGAGCATGATGCAAACAAAGGATATGATTGATGGAAGCATACTGCATTAATATCCTGCTTGTGATTTCTGTAAAAACAGGCATTAGCAAACTTCAGATAAGAAAGGGAAGTCTTGCTGCTCTGTAGCTCACTTGATTGTCTTGTAAGGCTTGGTGGATAGATCCATGTCAAACCAGCAGAGCCGTGCATCTCTGCTCCCCACAATCAGATGGTCACCTATACATCGAAAAGCATTAGCCACAAAGAGCTTTTGACATATCAGTGCAAATATTCCATTGTTTTACCTCCTGGATGAGCCGCCATAGAAGATATTTCTTGAAGTCCAGTTACCAGTTTCTTAGAAAGCTGCTGCTTAGCAAGATTATATATCCTCACATGGGTCTTTGATGCAAGATACAGGAATGGACGAGAAGGATGAAAGAGCACGCAAACAACACGTCCATGATGTTTCCGAAATGGGTTCTGTGTTTGCTGCTTTGAAAGTTGATGAATAAGAACAGCTCTCGTATTACGTAGATGCATACCGTAAAGGACATCAAGATAACAGCAAATTGGTTCCCTAACAAATAAAAAAGCTCTAACTAACAATGAAATTGAAAAACCATGAACTTTGTAAAAGAAGGATATCATCTGGTGCAACAGAAGATAAGTAGTCTCCTTTATGATGCCAGGCAACAGACTCCACAATCTGCAGAACACGGAGCCCAAAGATAGCATCAAGTGGAACAAAATCCCACATAAAAATACCCAGCAAAAACAGACCTGCTGATGAATTATCTTCAATCCACGGAAATTCGCATGCTGTTTCCAAGCAGCCAAAGGTGGTTCATCTGTTTAGCAAGTTCTGTAAGTGAGATTCACAATCAAGCAGATCGTATTTATCATACTAGAATACCTGATGACTCGGCAGTTTCTTGCTTTTGTTCTGTCAAAAGACCATCCAAATGAGCAGTCTCACCATTTACTTCTGTGTTAATTATAATCACTTCTTTCTCCCTGTTCACAGAATTATGCTAGACATTATCAAGGAATGCTGTGTTGATCCCTCATAATTCAATAAAATAAGACCATAACTTACACAGCAACAGCTATCAATGGCAGCTCACCAACGGGATTCCAGGCGATGCTACGAATGCGACCACCCAAATTCCATACTCTGCGACACCGACCCGTCTGAACTTCCCACAATCTGACAGTTCCATCCAAAGAACCTATATAAAAAAATGTTTTCAAATATAATTTCCACCATTTCCGGCTTTCCAATGCTGAAGACTTTTATCTATTTAGCCAAGACTTTAACCAACAGACAGACAATGCTCAAAACAGGTTTGGAAGTTCCTCAAAACCACAACTACGTCAATTGAGCTGCAAACAAGGCATCAAGCTGGCCACAAAGACACTTCAGCCAAGCATACACAGCATAACGTCAGAACCATGCCCGGAAAATTCCTGAAAGGCATGTAATCACTGCCACTGCAACTGAAAAACTTAAAACGCCGCAGGCACAGCCCAAGCACAATTTCAGCACAGCTTCTCACACTCATCAGATTTGAAGGTTCTTCAGCATCTTTTTAATGAAACTATCATCTTCATCCTCAGAGATCAAACTAAAATCTTCGTTGAGCCTGTTTGTCAGGACTGTGGTGCCGACTTTATTGCCGTAGAAAACAATTACCTCACCATTTACCCCAGTAGAAAATGAAGTCTATACAGCTAATCCATCTGGACAAAGATCTAGGAGTCCACATCAAACAAACAAACTCTACTGTGATAATAAATCTCCCCAAATGGGAGAATTAACATCTTATAGGTTTTCAACCGAAATCTATGGGAGTGGAAGGAGCCATTGTAAGCAACTTTTAGGCCATGCTCAATTGTTTAACTGATATTTTTTTATGGCCGACATTCTTCCTGCAACCACCGAAATTACTTTGATTACTAATCATACATGGCATCCACTTACAAAGCACGTTGATATGAATGTCTTCATTCCAGAACAGCTTGAAAATGGATTAGTATCACTCTTTTACTGTCCAACAGAGGATCAAGCTGCAGATGGCTTCATCAAGCGAAGGACAAGCAGCTTCAATGCCACGAAACAACTTCTTCATATAATCCACAACAGCAGCGCCAGTCCTTATTAGGGGTGTTAGATGTATTAGATGACTATACACAGTTTGCACTGCTGACTCAGCATACCTGCCACTTGTTGCTGATGTGTCCTACACGGGCAGGGTACATTGTAGTTACATTTCCTTGATGCTTCATAGCAATCGTACTTAAAGTAGGCATCCCATTCTTCATTAGGTATCTATTCCTGACTATTTAGATTTCATAGCTATCATCAGACCATTTCTTTAACAAAGCAAGTCTTTTACATATGAAGAATGCGCCGCAAATGAAGCAACAACTTACACTAGCCATACAATACATCATACCTCTTTCAATACAAAAGCAATAAAACATATTATAAGCATAAGCTATTGATACACACCTGAAGCAAGCCATTGTCCAGTGGATTCCACGGATATTGAGCTTACAGAATCAGTGTGCCCCCGGTACTCTAAAAAGCAGGTTGTTGGATAAGGTTTCAAATCTTGTGGCTTTGGAAGCTTTGGCACAAGAGTTTCTGGATCGATGTTAATCTGTACAGATTGCACCACAGTTTCAAAATGTAGTACGTATATGTAGCGTCGTTGCAAAACAATATAAACTTTACCCTCTTCTTCCTTGTTCGTGGGCAGAGGTATAGATCTAAGCAACGCTCAAATCTTTCATTGATGAATTTAGCATATGCAGGGACTTGACGAAGCGATTCAAACCTACAGACATAAACCTCACGGAAAGAAATACTCTAAAAAGGTTTAATCATCAATGAAGTTGTACCTTCGAGGAATAAATGCTGGTCTATCTTCTTCATAAATAAGCTCATAAGAATTCAATTCTTCTTGTGTTGGTACATATTCCTCTGGTGGATTGTAAGACTCCTCGTGACCTGCATTAAGTTATGAAACGACACTTGAGCTCGTAATCCTTTTATTTTCACATATTAAATGCTCAGGATAACATATACCAGGAAGCTTGAGCTTAGGAGCAGGGATATATGCAAGACCGTTGGCCGTCTTTTCTGAAGTTTGTAAATCATCGCCCCACAGCATGTAGACGCGGGGTTTCTCCTTCGGTTTTTCCAGTTTTAGCCATCCATTCCGGAGAGCACGAACGAGTTTAACAACCTAAGTGCCAGTGACAAGTTAAGGCAAGAATTCACCTTTTCTCATAAAAGAAAAAATTGCAACAAAGATCTACCTTTTTGGCTTCCCATTTTGATGGTATGAAACGGCGTTTTGGTTCAGGTGCATTGGACAGTGGATGCCCTTTGCCATCCCAATCAAACCAGTCAACATATGGCTATTGATTGGAGAAAGGTTTATTAGTACATTAAGTAACAAAATATGCATAATCCTGTTCAAGCACTTGCCTGGTAAGGATTAACCTCAGCATGAGGTACTTTTCCCGATCGTATTCTCTTTATCATGTCAATTTCCTCTCTAGTCAGCTCGACCATTTCGTCGTTATATTCATCATATACTTTCCGCCTGTAATATGTCGAAAAAGTTTGGTTTCTCTGTTTCTCATCACCCATAGATAAATACTTCCGCCATATGTTTCTAGGCAAAATGTTCATCACATAAAACTCACATACTTCTACATTTATCGCGCCCATGAAGCCCTTTTATGCATCAAATTTGCCATGTTACATATTTATGGCATCTTAATTAAACCAAAATATGACTGTGCAGTCCAGGGGGATAATTTCCTGGAGTTTGATGGAACTTTGAGAATAAAACAATTCAAACTGGAAGAAGGGGAGGGCATAATGCTACCACAAATTTTAAAATTTCTTTGGCATGCAATAGTGTTAAGACTTAACCAATATTAACCAAAAATGCTGTTTACCTTACCAGTCTCTAGAATTATCTGATTGTGCAAGAAACGTATCAAGCTGATCCTTCTGTGCTTGCTTCTTCAGTTTTCTTCCAGAAACATCATAACCTATATGCTCCTCGTCTTTATACCACTTCAATGGGACATCGCCTATGGTATTCCGAGGTTCCACCTTAAGATATGACGAAAAACATTATAATGCTACTCTAGAAAGCATAATTCAAATAAAAGTGCAAATGTGTAAAGAAGGATTCTGCTTGAAATGGAAATTTTGCCACTTCTCTTAGTCAAATAGGAAGGCCTGGACAATTTACAGCTAGAAGAATCACATAAAGTTGACCTTATTTTTCATAAGATTGTACCCGGCACCATGGATTCTGTTCTATTCACAGATGCTGAAAGCTTAAACGTAAAAACCTTTAAACCGGACTTTTAGATGCAGAAAATCTTAAAAAAACAGAAAGACTAACCTCGTCTTCTGAGGAATCACTTTCGGGCACTGTGGGTTCCTCGTTGCCCTCATTGTCAGAATCATCTTCAGACCTCTGTCCAGCTTCATAATCCCCATCTCCGTCTTCGTCATAAACCCCATCTCCATCTTCGGAATGAAGCAAGTAATCCCGGAAAGCCTGTTCAACTTCCTTCATCCCATCAGCATAATCAGCATCATTGCCGATATCATCATCATCATCATTTTCTTGATCTTCATCTTCATCCTCCAAGTCAGAATCCACCACATCAAAACCTTCCTCACTTCCAGATTCTGGGTCATAATCTGTATCATCATCGTCTTCATCGACATCATTATCTTCTATTTTGTTGTTTCCATTTGACGGAATCAAGAGCTCCTCCTCCTCGTGCTTTTGCTCCTCTTTGGAAATGGGTAAGGTGCTACGCTTGCGCTTTGGGGCGAGGACCATGGCTGCTTGGTTGAAACTAGGGTTTAGGGTTTTATCAAGGGTCTGTTTTGTGCTAAATCGCGGAGACCGGATTGTTACCAAGTAAACCTCCAATGTTTGAGTTTCGTATTGTTTGAGGAGCTTCTCGCAGTGGTGTGGACTATGATTCCTCGGACGTATTGTATCCAAAATCGTATATTTTGCCATGCTTGAGGAGCTTAATTTTATTTAGAAGTCACGTTTTCGATTTTGTTTTTTTGTTTGAATGGATTTTTTTGGCATGGTTAGAA
Source organism: Isoetes taiwanensis (assembly GCA_021234155.1). NCBI lineage: Eukaryota > Viridiplantae > Streptophyta > Lycopodiopsida > Isoetales > Isoetaceae > Isoetes > Isoetes taiwanensis. The sequence continues at coordinate 2,438,338 of JAJEKV010000004.1, forward strand.
AGAAGGAAGGTATTTTACGTTTTTTTTTTAGTCAGACTAGGGCATGGATAAGATGTGACACTGCTTTCTATTTGCAGCCTGGGTTTTGGCTGTGAATTCAAATGGGTCTTCTGAGTGCCTTCAATATGTCGGTTTCGGCCATTTTTCTCTTTAATCCGTGGTTTGCAGCTTCTAGCTTGGCCATTGAATCCTTGATCTTCGCTTCAGTTTTTTGCTTGCAAGATTAGGCTTCGCAGGTTTTTTCGAATCTTGAAATCTTGCATGATTCTTGCAATCCTCATCTTTAGTTTTCTCGCTTGCATCAAAAATTATGCTTTCTGATGAGACTAGGCTGTTGAAGCAAGCTATGGCTATGGCTGTGGTTTCTGACAAGGTTAGGTATGGCAATTTGATGCGGATTTACTTGAGCTTTTTCTAGCCAAATATTTGGAGAAGCAACAGAAGTAAATGCCAGAAGATATTTGTGTTCTTTATGAAAGCGTGCATTAACAGAGTAGGACAGGACAGAATATGGTGCTGCAAGATTATATTTGCAATCGAAAGAATGGTTTCGAGCTAAATGTTGTAAGAATTGCTTGTATTGTAGCTTTAAGACATGGAAATATGTTGTGTGATAATTCTGTGCTTTTCTTTCAAGGATAATTGGTCAAAAAGACGAAGAAATACTCTGCAAGGTTAAAGATAGTGGAAGGATCAGAACTAAACAAAGATGAAGATGGTTTTAACATAAAGTTATATTGTAATCTGACGAAGTTTAGGAACTACAGATTCAAAATTCTTTCTCATATACTGGTCTAGAAGCTGCGTTTTATTGCTGGTTAAATTCGTTCTAATCTTTCATTTTACGCCTATAATCCAGTTTTGAAGCCTATAACCTAGTTTTAGAGCCTATATAATCTATGAATTTTATGAGGGCTTATACATCCACAGGCTCAGAATTTGCTTATGAGGCCTTCATATTTCATTTCTTTCTTTGATTGCACGGTTCAGTTTAGTTTGTTCCCTTTTGTTTTTGGCTCAGGTGACTTTGATTAAGCTGCCCAGGAAGCTCTCTTGCCTATTTGCCATGCTATTACAACTTGCACGGTGTGCCCACGACCTAGAAATTATGAAATTGGGTCATCTAGCCATAAATGGGGCCTCAGAAGCATGAAAGCAAACCTCTGGAAAACTCTGTTCCGCTCATGGGTCTCTAAATTCGAGTGGTAATCCGCAAATCCGGCATGGTAATTGCGAAACTGGGTCGCCCTTAGCTGGCTCGCTGCCTACAATCACCTGCAGACCATTTTCGCTGCCTTCAAACACCTATATGGGCAATTTCAATTCTCTGAACTCTTCTCTGCTTGATGGATCTCTAAATTCGAGTGACAATCCTTAAATCTGGCTTGATAATAGCCAAATTGGGTTGGCTTTAGCTTGCTCGCTGCGTATGCAAACCATTTTCGTGTCTTCAAACAACAGCACAACCAATTTCAGTTCAGGGAAGTATGTAGCAGAGGAGTTGCTTTTGGGTAAACAATCTGAGCCATCGAAGTCAGACGGGCAATCTTAGCCATCTATTGGAGAACAGAAAAACATTATGTTGCCGATGATTGCAGTCCCAGCCTGTGTATTCATTCCGGCAGTTTGTATTTTTTTTTTTTTTTGTGTCACTATGTAATGGTGATGTACAGAGGTTTTGATATGAATATGATGATGATGTGCACGGGTTTGGAATTTAATGAATGCTGAAATTTCATGTTCATATGTTTGAAAGTGACCTTAGAAAGTGGCAAAGCATTATTTTGGCAAAAATATGTTAGCCATTGATTTGGCATCATGCCCGGAATAGGCTGGACATCAATGATTCATATTGGATCCTAAAAACAAAACCCATAATACTTGAATACAGATAAAACCCAATAGTGGTAGCCACATGCAGATTAGGGAGGTCTACCAATAGTGGACCGGCCCCCAATAGTGGACCAGCTCGCGAACCATTTTTCCTTTAATTACCTTCCCTATAACTTAAATTGGACCTTCAAGTAATGTAATATGAACTTTAAGGCTCAATCTGGACCGTCTATCTTTTAGGAATAACATCTTAACCGAAAAAGCTCAACAATTAACCTTGAATCTGTGGCATTCTTTTATGCTAGACAGCGCATACATCCGGGGCAGCTTTATCACCACCTTTTAACTGGAAAGGGGCATAAAGGCATTAGGTTCGGGTTTACGGCTAAGTCTGGCACCAACTAAGAAGTTGTGAAGATCTGAATTTCTGAACGCAAGGTTGTGTAGTTCTTTTTACATTGGATGGTTTGTCAAAAAATTATTCTCTTTATACAATCTTCTTATTCTTACATATTTGGGGTGCAGCTCGCGTCAGGAATTTGAAAAAATGAGGCTTCACTAATATACATAACGCTTATGTGAAAATCGAGCAACAATGAATGTTTTGAGATTGGATGGTGATCCTATAACCAAGCATTTGACAGAAACAAAAACTCTAGCATCTATTCATCCGGAACTTTAAAGGTATTTCGTGATGAAATGGAGATGCATTTTTATGCATTTTTAGCTTGTTTTGAGCCTCTATTTTATCCATCTTGTTGTAGTATTGTTGTTTTATGCTTATTCGCACTCGTCACACCCAACACCCCATGCAGCCGTCGGATTTGCCCATCCTACGGGTCCCGAATGTCCAGCGTGCGACCAGTGCGAATACGCTTATAAATGATTATTTGTAATCAAATACCCTATGATTTGCAATGATTGCCAATCCCATCGATAAACCTCCATAAAAGAAGAGCAAAATCTTTTTGAGGAATCTTCTAACCTGGGGGGATGCACTTATACATGAGGGGGGTATGGCATCTGCGTTCGGAGGGTAGCAAAAAACCCCCCTTGTATACGCAATTTTAAAAGGCAATTTGACCCCTCTGTGTATAGGTATTGCTCCAAAATAGTGCCTAAAAACACCCCTAACCCCTAAGTATACGTACGCAAATGGTCCAAAAAACACCCCTTCGTTGAACTCTCATGGGTTATAGGTGAATCCCCTGGGCTTCTAACCAATACTCCCTAATACCTCTATGTGCTTGAGAAGGGGGACATTTTCCTACCCTTTTTTCATGATCCTGCTCCTTTTAGACATCGGTGCCATGGGACTATCCCACCGTATTCATTTCCCCCCTAAACCCCCCCAATCATTTCTATGCTTATTAGACACAGACTGAAGTTCGTTGCATATTACTTTGTCAACAGTCATGCTAAACATGGATTTGTTTCAAACAAATGGACGGTAACGTGTTTGAATGCAAGGTTGAGTCTGTTGGATGTTCTTCTTGTTGCGTGCGGGAGAATGATGTCTAATGTACTTTGTTGTTGAACCAAAATTTTGCAGGAACATTTAAGAAGCTTGAAAACTTCATTAAGTGAGAATATCTAATCTAATACCTATTGTTTATGTATGCGATAGCAAGCCATGCATTTCTAACGAATTTTTGTCATGCTCCTTAAATGTTTTGTGCATGCTCTCTGATTGATAAGTTTGATAATGTGGCTTCATTTAAGCATTATAATCATATTTCTTTTATCCCATTGATGCATGTTTGTATATCAGAATATCATTGGTTCCATTGACATGTTTTTAATGAATCGTGTCTGGTTTGATGTGAACAATTTGAACTTTGTTTTACATTACAAGTTCTGTTGCATTTTTCTAGTTTGAATTCAGCTGCTAAAAGGCCTTCTTATCCAGCTAAGTTGGCTACATAAGGTCTTCTTGTAGGTTGGGTGTAGTTTGGATTGCTTTGTATATTTCGTTCTACATATTGCATACATAAAAGAGCAAGGCAGGATGATGAAGACTTTTAAGCAACGATCTATTTGGAGGTATGTATCCAGGAAAGCATTGGTAGCCACATTGGTAGCTACTATTGGAAGGGGGGTCTACCAATAGTGGACCAGCCCCTAATAGTGGCTCGCCGGAAGATGCGCTTTAAAAAGTCTCAAATTTGGCCCACATAACTATACAAGAGCAAGCAAAGATTGTGTTCTCTTCAGATTTGTTGTGGAGATCTTATCAATTTGTTACAATACCTGAGCCTACGTATAGTTACAACATTTCAACCAAGCTATTGGTCACCAAAATGTCAAACATAATAAACCATTGATGACAATGCTCTACACATGTTTTGGACTCCATTTTCTTTGCTTATGGTTATGGCCTATACTTCTTACATTCGAATCCCTTGAGAAGCTTTACCATTCAAGATCATGCAAACTAATATGGACACCAGCGCGCATCATACAATCTAGCAATAATCATGAGATTCAAAAATGTGACATAAAATCCATACAATGAATTTGCCTAAATTTGACAAACTAAGATACTAACCAACAATGTAAATTTCACAAATTTGCCTAAATTTCACAAATTGCAATATTAACAACAATAAATGCTTTTCCAATTTAGGACACTAGCAACAATCTTTGCCCTTCACGATTTTCAACTTCTGCACCATCTTTATAACCTTTTGAATCTAGGCTTGACGAAAAGCTTAGCAACATTGAATATTGGGCACATTTTCTATTTATAATATAATAAGATGAGAATCTAATTCTAAACCTCAGCTTTGATTGTCCCCAAACCGCACCTAGTTCTTTGCCCCAACCCTGCCCTACCAGTGGTTGTAATGTTTTTTAAGTTCAACGGGCTGGTTAAACTTTTGACTTTTAGAAGTACAACATCTATCGAGGACTCTTATGAGATTAATATAAGGTGGTGGGTTTTCTAGTCTTGGTAATCCATGTTAGAATAGGGAGAGAATAACTCTTGCAACCAAGATCCCTTGCGATAAGGATTCCACCCAATATCCCTACAAAGTTGATCAGTGTGCCAGATCCTAATTGCTGCAACACACGCCCTTCTATAGAATGGAGTAGATTGTTTCATGTAACGGATCCAACATTGGACGTCTTTTTCCATCTTTGCAATGTTAGGAAGATGAAAACTACCATTTAAGAAATAAGCCACCCATCGAGCTGCCATGTCAGATGCTCTCACATTTGATAGTTCTTCTTGGTACCCTATGAAGGCCATGTGAGGGATCCTTGGATGAATTATGCCCCTGCAAAAAAAAATGGTCGAAGTCAACAGTTGGTCAACACTTGACCCAACACATCAAGGAACACTAAGCCTTCTTCCAAACTTAGTCAATATTTGACCCAATCAGAACCCCTTGTCAACTAGACACAAACACACAAAATTTGCCATGCCAAACTAACCTTTTAAATGACCTAGTCAACATTATGAAAGTGTTTAAAGTCAAACAATTTGATAAACCAGGATAAAATTAATTACTAAAGGATTACCTGTAGAGGGGCACTACTCCACTTGCGTCTTGAAGATTCTGAGCAAATTCCTCATGGAAAATGGACCTCAGCTTGCTTTCCCCATTGTACCCAGTACAAAGCATGATTACATCAGCTTCGATTTCGGTTCCATCATCTAGTAATATCCCTTTGTTGGAGTATTTCCAATGAGGGGACTTTCTCAATCTTATTTGGCCGTGCTCTATCTTTTCAAAGAAATTGTTTGGTAGGATGGATGTTAGACACGAGGATAATTGTTCGTGGAAAGAATGAGTTGGTACAATATTATATTTGGATAGAGGAAAGTTAAGCTTCAGATAAAGCTCCACAAACTTCGACACTGCCCATTTCTGCAGCAAAAACAGACTGAATTTAATCAGTTTGTGTCTGTACAAAATTATGAGTTGTGAGATTACCCATGGAAACAACAAAATGGAGAGCATGTCCAAAGGCCAACCTTGGTTTGGTTTGTGATTGGCTAGCTCCCAAAATCGCGTCCCGCATAACAACATGAGATTGATTCCACAAGGATGAGAATGGGGCATGATCCAATGAGGATTCCTAAGCACAAGTGTGCAAGGATGTCCTAGAACTCCTATTGTATCATCTTCACATAAGTAGAAAGGCTATACGAGACATAAAAGACATTGATAGATCAAAATAAAACCTAGCAAAAGAAACCAAGGGCAAACCTTCATTAGCATCAGCCACTTCTGCAGCTAAATCCAGTGCAGATTTTTGGAAACCTACAACTACGACCCTTTTGCCAGAAACAAGTTCCTTAGCTTCTTCTGCTCCCAAAGCGGAGTATTCCATGGAATGCATCACTTTGCCTTTGTAATCCTCCGGTGGATTGAAAGCAGGCAGATTTGGGACATCTCCAAACCTCCCAACACACATAACAACAAAATCAAAATACAGAACCTGTCAGCAAACAAACTCGAATCAGAAATAGACCATAAGCAAACGCAGTCCATAGGAAAGCAAAAAATAGCATCGAAAACCCTAAGTATGAACCTTTTCTGTGATTTCTTGGCCCTTCTTTTCTTGTATTATAACTTGCCAGATGTCGTCATCATGGGGATGAAATGCGCCACTGTTATAACCCCAGATACCAGGATTTGAGGAATTTACAGAGCCCAAGAAGGAGATTTTGGAGACTTTGCATCCAAATCTGATCCTAGGGAGAACATCAAACTTAACAGCATAGTTATAAAAATAATCCATGACCTGATCCCGGGAGGCAAATTCAGGAGTGTTCTGAGGCCAAGGAAAGTCGGAGAACTGGTAAGCAAGGCTAGGGGTCTGCAGCTTGGTTGTGGAAAATGTGCGGCGCCAAACCCCTCCGATCTCGTCTTGGGCTTCCAAAACCACCGGATCTAAACCATGGCCAAGCAGATGCTTGCAGGCGCACAGTCCACTCATTCCTGCTCCAACGATGCAAATTTTTTTTGGCCCCATAACAGCTCGAGCTCCAGAGTACCGTAATGGTTCCTCTTTATTTCTCTTTAGGCTAACCGGCAGGCTTTTGGATCAAGGCATTCTTGGCCCTTGAGCCCTGCCCTGGCCGTTGATTGATAGGGCATAATTGAATTCTGGCCGTTGATTCCCATGTGATAGGGAACAGCCCATGAAGCGCCCACTGAAAACAAATGTTATTATGGTGGACTAATTTTTGGGTTGTCGGGCAGACTTTTGCTCATGGGTTTTTGGCATATTTCAGGTATATGCTGGCATATGCCTAGAAGATGTCAAAAACCGCTCCAAACTAGCTATTGCCAGTGAACTTCAAGGGACCATCTACGGAGCCATTGGAGGCCAATTAGTTGATGAGAGAAGATGTTTTCTTGGATCAGACATATGCTACGTATCTTATTGCTTGCTGGAGGAAAGTCTGAGGGTACCTGAGATGCTAAGACTTGAAAGGTGACACTGAGCATATGAGCATCACTCAATAGGGCTCAGGGTTTGCATAACCCGAGTCTCCAAATATTTTACGTGTCTTTTTTTTTTTCAGCAATGGTGTGATGAAGTTGGTTTACTGATTGCATTGCAGGACAAGCTTGAGAGGGTGAGGTGCTAGAAGAAGCAACCTGCAACTTGAGGGTCTCCAACTCAGCATCTACATAGATCTTTTATTTTGCAGCCTATTGAAGTTCGTCCTCAAGGGCCTTGATCCTGGTGTGAGCTTCTACCTGCATGGCTTCCAAATGTGCAATGTATGCAAGGTGTGTGACATTGGTATGTGCCTAAGCGCACTGAGTTCATTCTTGAGAGTTTGAATTTTTTTTTGTGTTGTGATCTACAGTTGATCTTTGGCCCTATCACTAGTAGTGAAGCACTTTACCTCAGGCATAAGGGTGGCATGAAGACATTGTAAGACAAACCATCCTTCTCGTTATTGCTGAAATTTCTCTTTAAAATCAGTAATAGTAGCATTATGTTGCAGACAAGCATTGCGAAAGCGTGATTCAAGGTCATAATTGGCAGTGTGAAGCCAATCATTTTCACTATAAAGTTCATCTGTGGAATCAAGCTAAAGGTAAACAACATTTATAAGTTCCTCTTCAAATCTTTTAAGCGGCTTTGGACATTTTGTTAGTATTCATATAGGGCTTGGCATGGATGTTGAGGCGTGGTTGGCTTCGAGAAGATGTGGGGCGTAAATAATGATGCCGAACAATATTAGAGGAAGTAACAATAATGCCAATAAAGTTAGGTTGAGGTGGAGGAAGTGGGACTTGTCGAGGAGGAGATTTAAGAACGTCCTCCATATGTGTAGTTTGTTAAGGTATTTGAATTTTATTTGGAGATATACCCTTTAAGATATTGATGACCTGAGGGTTTTGACTATCTGAAACTCTTGAAGATTAAGTTCTAGAAGGTCGTGCGGAGAAGGAACTAGGATCAATTGGTGATGAGCAATGATAAACAATGGTCTAGAAGTCGGCCATTATGACCGGCTCTTATGATCGAAGCATGACCTTTAGTTTTGGGTTCTTTCCGAAGACATACAGGTTTTGCCAGGAAATGGTGAAATATGAGGTCGGCCAATCAATGTTGACTTCTACATAGATGGCAGCAAGCACAGTAGTGTCAAAATACTTGTTATATTCTTCGTAGGATGGCCTAAGAATTTGCGCCTTAAAACTTGACAAAAACATCATAGGTTTTATCAACTGACACAAGCCTGATTTTTGTATATAAGACATTTTGCCATATGAGAAAATATCACAATCCTGCAAATTACAATAAGCCAAAGGTTTTGTTCCCCATGGAAGGTGAAATACCTGAATGTGTGTGTGAGAGGAATTGCAACAACCAATGTCTTGTATTGAAATTCATTCCGGACCAAATTTGTGATGAACTGCACCATATGTTTTAAGTTGGGAGAAGGCAATTCCTGATCTAGAAAAACTTCAAGACATGTTTTTTATTGATATGGCAATCATGTTCAGTGATAGGGGCATCAAAGCTAGCAGCCATGTTTTTTGTTGGACAAGTAAAATTTCTGTCCACAAAAGGTATTGCCTAACTGTGTGCAGTGCAAAAGAAGATGAACGGTCTGATGTGGCACATAAGCAAGTACGAGTTATAATTTGACATTGCCGTAAAAGAATATTGCAGTTCGGCATATTTAAGAGTGGTGATTCGAGGAAGCAATGGTCATTATAAAAGATATAGTAGTCCGTACTGGCAAAGATACGTTTTTAACGGATGCAAACTATGCAGTTTGATACGGAAATGTCTTCGCATCTATCTTTTACTACAATATCAGACGCTCAACTTTGGACAGGATGTGAGAAATTTATCCGTGTCAGCCTAATTTTCGAGAAGGAGCTGTCGATTGGACTATAAAAACAAACACCAGGAGTGCAAGAACACACAACAGCTGTGCCACAGAGATGAACAATACCATGCCGTCATAATGCCTAGAATGGATCACTTGCCATATGAACCACATGAATATTTGAAAGCTGAAGAATCGTGTGATACTTCTCGATGGCTCGTTGATGGGTTGCCGAGAATCCCAACCTCACTTTGATTATCTTGACATTATTCTGCCTCTGCGCTAGACACAATATGAAAGCTACATGATCCTACGAGCATATGCAGCTCTAAATCCAGAATAGGAGCTGGAGTACTATAGTAGTAGCAGTAGTTATGTAAAAATATCTTTTCGTAAAATTTTTTTGCAAATATAATGAAAGATATAGTTGATTTGGCCTTTTGGTAATTTTGTGTGTCTGGATTTGCATTGGTGTAGAACTTTTTGAGTTTAAACCCATTAACCAAGGAAGATAAAATGGTGTCATCCAATTTTGCTAACTGAAAAAGATGTGGCTATACCACTTGTACATTTTCATAAGGTCATAGTCATTAAAGCTTTAATTTTTCGGGATGTATTCTTTAACGGGCTTTATGAACGAAGTCCCCAGGTTTTAGATGGGCTGTTGCCCTTGCATGTGCCGTCCCATAACCCGTTGGGTTCCCGTGGACGTAAAAAATCATCTTATCTTATCTTATCTTATCTTATTGAAATGTTTTTGTTTTGATTTTGTTGTCATGCCATGATATTCGCAATTGATTTTCCCGCTAATACCCTGCCACAAACATCACATCGAATCTCATCAAGTTCCTAGAGTTGATAAACTCTATTCTGAAGAACATCAGGTGGATTGTGGACTGTCACAAGTTGGAATCGAAGAGATGGCATAATGTATTCAAAGAGCATCAAGGATGCTTGACCATGAACTAACTTGAATGGAGTCTATCCAATAGCAATTATATATGTTGTATTGTAAGCCCATAAGCTCGTAGGAAGTTTTTCATGCCAATCTTTCCTTGAATCGTCATAATTTTTCTTCAAAATGTTTATCACATTCTTATTTGTACTCTCAGCTAAGCCATTGCCTTGAGGTAATAAGGCGTACTTTTTTTTATGGTGGATATGCAGATAGTCTATGAGTTCTTTAATGGTGGATTCACAACGTGAACTCCATGATCACTAACTATTTTGGTGGATAGGTGAACGTATGATGATGTATGTGATTAGCATTTGCGCCGTGCTCGCCGCCATGTTATCGACCAGGGCACAGACTTCAACCCACTTAGGAGCGTAATCCACGAGAACTAAGATGTAACGAGCACGTGCATTTCGAGTGAGAGAATCAATAGGGCCAACAATGTCCATGCCCCATTTACTGAAAGGAAATGGTGTGGCAATGGGGTTAAGGAAAGAGCATCACGGGCTGTGGGTCGGCCTACATACCACAAATGCAGGCATGTGCATGAGTATCTTTGAGCAATATGGACCAAAAATATCATGCCAAGATGATTTTTCAAGTCATGTTATCACCACTGAAATGATCTCTTCAAGGCGTTCATGAGTTTGACGAACAATGTCTGGTATTTCATGCGAAAACGGCATAAAATCATGTCCTTATGTCGTATATAAAGATGTCTTACAACCATGCTATATTCACAGGCTTTACAGAGAAGTTTGTTGATGGCGTGCTCGGAGTTTCTCAAGAGACATAGTGGTGTCTTCTGGAGGAAAAGTGCTAGAGAGTAAATATTGTTGGTAGGCACGGAACCAGTGTGGCATAGCCGTGATCTAAAAGAGTTGAGCATCTGGAAAACTGTCAGAGACTTCTGAAGAAGGATCATTGGCGTGTATATGCGAAAGATAATCTGGGACAGTATGAAACTTGCCCAGTTTATGAATGATCTCAAAAAAGGCAAATTCTTGCAACAGAAGGACCTAATGAGCAATTTTTTCCCATGGGCATGGCCTTTTTGATAAATATATGAGCACTTGATGATCCACATATAGCTTAATTTGGCTACTTAGAAGATAATATCAGAATATTGAACACAGAAGATGAGATTCAAGACCTCATGCTTCGTGGCAGATTAATTCTTTTTAGCAAGATTTAACTTTCGATTGGCAAAAATGTATAGGTTTGTCCTAGTGCGACATGTGTTCTTGAGACAAAACAACATCAACGGCAAAGGCAGATATATTAATATGGATGCAAAATGGTTTGTCTCATTGAGGAGGAACAAGAATTGGGGCTTGCATGAGCGGTACCCTTAACTCCTGAAAAGTGGCTTCGGCTTGGGGATTCCAAGCTCAAGTAGATTCATGACCTATAAGTTTGTGAATAGGAGTTGTGAATGGGAGCAGTTGCTGACCCTTGGAATGAAAGTGGAATAATAATTGACTTTGCCAAGAAAGGGCCTGCTTTCCTTGAAGTTGGTGGGCGTCTGAGTTTTAAGCACAAAACTGATTTTGGCTGGATTTATAATGATGCCACGATGACTGAAGGGGACACCAGGAGTGACACAAGAAGTACACTTCTCAAGCCTTAAACTGATGCCAGAATTATCATATTTTTGAAAGACAAGTTACAGTTTAGATAGATAGTTAGAGAGACGATCATTCATGGAACTATAAGCAGAAAAATCATCTTAAAAAACTTAGAGAAAGGCATTTTTTGTTCCATGTAATCCTAAAAAATAGAAAGCAGAATGCGTTGAAAAGTAAAAGGAGAGTTGGATAAACCAAGAGGGCTACTTTGTAGGCAAAAGTGCCCCATGGCATGGTAAAAGTTATTTTAAGCTGAAGTTTCGGTCTAACGTAGATCTGATTGTATTATCAAAATCCATCTATAAAGGAGTACATTTCATGGCCATCAACCTCTTCAAGAACTTGATCCATGAAGGATAGGAAAAAATGGTCTCTTTCTGTGGCTTTATTGAGTTTCTGCTAGTCTATGCAAATGCGAATCTTGCCATCATATTTTAACGATGACTATAGGGCTCATCCACTTGAATATTTGACTTCATAAATGGGGCCGGCTGCAAGAAGCCTGTCAATCTTGGCCGTGGCACATCATGGTAGTTGGGGTTGAGCCTGGGGCATGAATTAGGTTTAGTAGGAATGGTTAGATCCCAATTCTTTCTTAATGCCTCTTAAATCTTTGTAGCTCCAAGCAAAGATATGCTTGAACTATTGAACAAGTTTGATGGCACGACTTTGATATTAAGAAGGAAGATTAGCAACAAGACGAATAGGCTGATTTATGTCAAGATCAATGATCTCAATTGCAAGAGTTTGAATATGAGGAATCACATCCACATCCATGGCAGTATGAATTGCCAGCGGAAACAAGGGTGGAGGTTCAGCACTAGCAGTTATGAAAAATGAAGGTGGTTGATCTATGTCAACTATGAGCCGTCAAAAAGATATGGGAGCATCCTTCGACTTAGAACTCAAAGTAGTGTCCTCATCAGATTGATGAACAAGCTAGACTAAATGGCAAGATGCTAAATAGGGTTCAAGTAGTGTGGCAATAACATTACACGGGCCATACCATTTCAGATATAGAGGCCTATAAAAGAATCAGACGTCAAATGGCAAAGGAAGATCCACTGTCGGTTGAAAACTTCATAGTACTTCAAGAGTGGATGGAATTAGGAGCAAAATGATAAGTGCACTCTACGATCGTCTACAACAGCAACTAGACATCAGGGAACAATGAACCCGACAAGCTTTGGGCCACTCTGACGAGACTATGAAGATTTCATGATAGTGCACTTGGATGAATATGCATATCTGCTTCTTGATCTTCTCTTAAAAAGTCTTAGGCATCTCAGTTGATGAAGTCATCTAGGTTGTCCTGTTGTGTAGAAGTGATAAAAGCTTAGCAACTCTATATCCCCGCTCTTTGCATTCAGAAGGTTCTTGATGTCATTTAGGAAAAGATATTCCTAATGGGGGATAGGCTTATGATACCTATCCCTATTGAACCAGCTATCAGAGTGTTTGTTAGTCCTTGCTAAAGCATTCAATCTCCTCCTCTGCTTCTTCTTGTTCCTCTTCGACAGATCTATCTCAATTAGGTCTTGGTCTTGCTCTTCTTCTTCTTCTTATTCTTCTTCTTCTTCTTCGTGTTCTTTCGGCATAGAGCAAGGATCTTCTTCTTCTTCTAACTGAGGGGCAACCGAAGGTTCCTGAACTTGATAAGTGCTGTGAACATTGCTGGAGTCACTACTAACTGAGAGACAAGGCTCTGCATTTTCAACCGAGATGAGTTTGTCCATTTTCAAATCCATCGTGTCTACTGGCCTTAACCCTCTGGTACAATAGTCAAATTACATTAGTCTAGTCTCATGCCAAAAGCACGACAACAAAAAACGTTTTCTCATACCTCCTATTTACATGGTCGCCATCATTCCACAGGAAAAACCAAATAAATCGGTTTATTTTGAAGCAGATTCAGAGACTGTTATGCCTCATGTCACGTCCCAACATCATCAATGACTACTCCATCTTATGCAAGCTGGCGAAGGACGTATACTTGCTAATGTTGATGCCACCACACATGCTCAACAACAGTCAGCTCCACCACCACCGTCTCTATCTCCTTCACACAGTCAACTTTATTTAAATATTGTTGCTGGAGTCAAACTACTCATGAAGTCTTTGAATCATTATGCAAGGATTCTGCTCCATTGGACCATGCGAATTCCCTGGATATAATTTCCTTGGAACTCCAAGAAGAACTTGCAAAAATCAAAATTCCTCCTAGTTTGGCTACTATTCTAAAATTTTGTCCTGAACTTCGTGACCAAATTTAGTTGGCGCCATTGCAACTTCCACGCCAGCTGTTCATGCTATTGTGGACATTCATCAAGTTAATCATATGAAAATTGATGGTGGAAGTGCAATAAACCTCGTCACGGACATGTTACACCATCAGCTTGGCTCAAATAGTTTCTTATGATATCAAATTGACCAATAGTCATATCACGCGACCCTCAAGTATTAGAGCTCATGATCCGCATAGGTTATCTCAATTTTCCTCTAGAATTTAGTGTCTAGAAAGCAGGTTAAGATCATGACGACTATGATATGCTTGTTGGGTGTCATTTCCTTCGAAGAGCCACAAGTATTCACGAAAAATCTTTTCCTAGGCCTGTTGGTCTAAGGGAACTTGAACAGGACCTTGAGTCAGTTGCTGAGGTTGTGGAGCTCGCGGAGGATAGCGCATGTTAGGACGTGAGGCTTTTCTTACCAGTAGCAACCCAAAGCTAATAGGCCATGAGACTTGCCAAAATGGTTTGGTTTGCACCTAGGATTTGTACTTGAGCTTGAGGTAGTTGAGAGCACATCGCAATAGTGTAACCCCATTCATGACAATGCTAACATTGAGTTTTGGACAGATCAAAGGGAGCTCGTGAAGATTGATGTTGTTGGTCCTGTTGTTGAGATGGATAGTATGAAGTCAGAGCTGACAATGAGGTAGGCATGATTTGTACATGGAAAACCAATTGATGAAAGAGCATGGGATTTGCAGGGATGCATTCTCCCGTGGCATGATTGCACAGCTGTAATGTTTATAACGAGGAGGACCATTGGATGAGCTGTATTCAATTACCAAATGTCCTTGATATTTACAAATGTAGCACCATATTTGCTACGTTGAGATGGTGCAGACTGCGAGATTTCGTGAAATTCTGTGGAAGAAGTATCGACTGCATGAGAGGAAGATTCGTGAGTGGAACACCACGGGAGGACACATTGACTGAATGATTGGCCAGTTCAATGGCCTGTTCTAAGGACATAGGTCTTAAGTACTCAGTCATGAAACGAATGGCCGGTGGGAGACCTTGTAAAAACCAAACCAGAATTTGACGCCTGGTGGGATATTCCTTAAGCTTGCTGACAGTAATAAGTAGAAGGTCAGCAAAATCACGTGTAAACTCTGTAGTTTGTTGTTGCATATCATTGAGTTGCTTCAGAAGTTGTTGACAATCAGAAGAATAACCAAAGCGGGTCAAAAAGGTTGTATTCATTTCTCGCCATCTTTGTTTCCAATGGCTTTTATTGGTCATAAGCCATTGATGTGGAGCACCCCGCAGGGTGGTTGAGAAAATGTACAATTTAACATGTGGATGTGAGTGTCCATTAAGAACTATAATAGCCTCAAATTCTCCAATATGAGCTTGAATACTCAAATGTGGAATAGGTTTGCCCTTAGCAATGCCAGATATGAGAATTTGAGATTGAGATCTGTGACTGTAACAAAGGTTCGCGCAGGATTTTTGAGGACATGAGTAGCAGCAGATAGAATTGGTGCAGAACGAGAAAAAATGGGTAATGTTTCCATAATTGAAAAAGGTATGGCCAGTAATAGCAACTGTAGAAGCTGCAGGTGGCAATTAACAAAAAAAAGCATTTGTATTGAACCCAGAGGGTGCAGAGAAAGATGGTGCATGAACATCTGGATTCTCGACGCCAGGGTTATTATCCTCTTCTAGTCCCATATGATAGACATTAATGGGAGTTGGACCAAAGGTGGAAGGCTGATACTCATTGACCTATGTAGGCCCAAAAGGGACTTGCAGATAATCGAGACCATATCATGACGACGAAGGTTGAGAATAATGAGGAGAATGCAAAGATGGAATGTGAATATAAGTTCTCTTGGGAGTTTGAGAGTACTATTGGAGAAGGGCAATGAATTGGCATTTGATGAGCAAAATTTTGTAGGGGGCGCGAAGGGGACTGCGAACTAGTGCAAAAATGTGCGGTGATCGTGGATGAGAGAGAATACGAGGGGTGGGAGATGTAGAATGAGCACGAGATCAATATCTCCCAAGCAAAAGTCGCAGTTAGCCTCCCTCTATTGCTGGCATTCAAGGCGAGCAACAATTTGTTGGAGGATATCCTTCTGAGTGAGGTGCGATAAGACATAATGAACCGAATGAGAAAAAAACTGAGACCCGATAGCGGCAGCATTGTTTGATTTTGGGTCCTGTTCTAGATAGCATGCAAGACAGTCCTTTGTGGGGACCCTTGAATCTAACAGACAAATCCTAAGCATAAGATGTCACGCGAGATTTTGCAAAAGAACTTAAAAACAAGGAACAAGAAAGAAAACAAGAGAAACATCAATGACAAAATTGAGAATCTCTTGACATGAGAAAACAGAGACTACAAGGATCTTGTTGCAGAGATCAGGAAACAAGAAAATACTACGTCTTGTCCAGTTTCTAAGTCTAAGCTTCTGAGCTACATAGTATAATGGCCTTGAGCCCATAATGTAAACTACCGATAGGTGAAACGTCTATATGCTCCCCAAAATCTCTGCTAAAAAGTCGGTAAAAATCTCTGTGGCAGTAGGGCGGCCTTGAGTAGGGTCATGCTGGAAAGATCGTAGCCTGTTTGAGCAAAATAGACGTGCCATTATTATGTGACTTGTGCAGCTTAGATTGTCATGTCTTGAAGGCCGTGATAATCTGTCTCAGAGGACTCAAGCCTAAAGGGTCGTGATGTCCTCATGCTAGAGTCTGTCTTTGTATTTTCGTGCATACTTTTGGTGATTTTGTGGCAGAGGCAAATATTGTTGTACCCTTCTCCCGGCTCCTTCTCGTTCCCATATCTCAGAAATAGTCCTGTGACTTTGGACACGGGACTAACACATATTTTCGCACCTATTTGCCGAGCAAGATCTTACCCTCCAAATGGTAATGGAAAATGGCATTAAAGTAGAGGTCCTCCACATCCTTTTTATTTTAAAAATTGGAAAAATGTGTCTGCCCCCTTTAAAACAAGTAATGTGGTCAGGTCTAATGTCCATTTTGGAGTCCGGGGAAAAGAGGAGGGGTGATAATGTCTATTGGTCAACACATAAGCACCAATGTTATCTGAATAGATTACTTAATCACTCTATAGCTAAATCTGAGCTTCTAGAAAGCAGAGTATGCCTAGGATCAATTTTTCGAACCACAGGATTGAAAATCCTAGAACTAAAATAGGAAAGGCATAAGTATACGTCCAAAACATAAAGGAGAAAATGCCAAATACATAAAAGTTAAAAACAACTTCATAGAATTGAACATGGATTTAACCCATAAGGCATGAAGCGGGGCTTGAGGAAAAGCCATCTATATTCTTGTGCCATAAGAGATCATAGTTGCCATATTTATGGCAGAGTCAATCTAAGAATTCAATGCCTATATCCATACTGCATGCACCTTATTCTTCATGATGTATGGAATTTGTTAGGAATAGTCCATACTGGAGGGAGGGAAAATGCCATGTACTAATCATTCGAGTTACAACATAAACAAGGTCAAAACTCAACTTTTTCATGAGATGATAGTTCCTATGTCTCTCATGATCAGGTGTTTATAATCGAGAATAACATTCTTCTTTACCTCGCTTGCTCCTTACATGGTATACAAGCACTTCCTTTGCAACAAATATGGAACACATGGGTATGATGCGGCTTACCCACATCTTCCAAACAATAACCAATCATTCTTTATAAGTAGTGCAGCTTAGAATCCTTTAGGGATTTACAAATCACCATGTATCCGGTTGACTTGCTCTCCCTCAATTAAAGAATTCTTTCAACGTTATATTGACAAAGGTAGCATTAGGTGCTACAACTCCAAGGATTGGAGGTGTAAAATATTGATCTCTGAACCACGCTTAAGCCTAACACAACTTGCTAAACATTTGAGCTTTAAGAATTTTGGTGCCTTCCCATATCATTGTCTTTCCCATTGAGCTCACGAAGGCTAACATCCAAGATTCTACCATCCCAAGGTATGAATAATCTACCATTCCCCTTCTTCCTTCTATGCCTCGACCTAATATTGCTAAAAGCATTTTTGATGCTTCCCTCATTATAATGCCCAACAAGGAGAAAACAAAAGTATACATGAAGAACCAAGTCAATCATTGTTGAAAGCTCCAGCATTTGCAAAACCTCCATGATATGCTAAAGCTAACCAAAGTAGAGAACCAAAACTACTTGCAAGAAATCACCTACAAGAAGGCAGGATTTGCACAAAAGAGTCCAAATTAGAAAAACTAAGATACCACAAGCCAACATCTCAAGCCTTCTGTCAGGCCATCGCACCAACATCTCAAGGCTTCTGCCATGCCATCACGTGACCATCGCCATCAGGAACCAGAGAAAATCGAGTAAGAAAATCTAGCCCCAAAAACACTCCAATGACATGATTTTTCGAATTGAAGTTATAGATAATACTTTTTACGTCATACCTCAACCAGATGGCAGCATCCCGTAGGGACATATGACGGTCTCTTAAATGTCCCAAGAGAAACTTGAACACGATATCTTGTAATTGCTAACCCAAAAGGTTAGCCACCAAACCACATGGAGAGGACCGTATGTATTTGCCTATACAATTGGGACCGAATTTCTAGGGGTCTTGTTTGCAAAATGCAGGCGAAAAACAAACTAAAATACGGGTACAAAAAAATGATTTCCGGCGCCACGTCCGCATACTCCCGATTAGAACTAGATAGTTTAACTCGCTTTTCATACCGGCCTGCTTATGAACACAAGAAATAGAGCGGTTTCCAGGTTACTGCATTCTGTGCCCCACTTTTCCCGGTTACGCTTTATCCCTTTTTACCAGCTGCTGATGCGCAGCAGTCATTTTTTTTGTCCATAGGCTAGTTGCATTTTTCTGACCCATTTCGCCTGAATTAGGGTTTCTCAGCCTCAGAATATGCTACACATTCTTGCCTTATCGATCATGGGAGCTGATTTGCTTCTTGTCGCCTCCATCCGCTGGTAAGTCTGATAGCTTTTGTTATTGTTTAGTTTTATAGCATAGTTAGCTGATCACTGTATATATATTCCTTTTTTTAATTCTGTTAATGTCGAGCTATGGCTTTGTTTCAATCATCCTCATTGCTAAATGGCTCTTCCCGTATTGGCACGATTTTATCAATCAAATTAAGAACTAAAAAGAGTTAATTTTACATGTATATCTTGTCAAGGACTAACTAGGAATTTTCATTTTCAGTAGTTTCATAACCAAGCATTTTGGGAACTGAAATTGGTCTTTGCATAATGCTGGACGAGGTTCAAACAAGAGACAACGATCATGGAAACTCATCTCCGTTTCTGGGATCATCATCTTTTTTAGAAGATGAGACAGATAATACAAATCGGCTTGTTTATAAGCTCGTCCGGGTATGTCAATGCATGGCTGTTTTAATTATGTTATTTTACCATGCACCACACTGCAATTGGAGCGTTGTGAAATATCTTTGGAGTGAAGATGAATTTATTCATATCGACCTATGACAATCTTAAACACATAGAAAATGCGTGGAGGATGTAAATGATGGTTTTGTGACCTGAGACCTTACAATGATAGGTCGTCATTTGTGCAATCATCTACTTATGGTTGTCCACGTTATCTTGTTCCCTTCAACGGCTTGTGTGCGATTGGAAAAAGTAAAGATTAATATGGAGATTGCTTGTTTGGGATGAAGAATCTTGGTTTAGTTTTATTATCAACATATTCACAGGCTGACTGGGGGGTTTGATTGGGCAGGTTGGTGATGATGGAACTGTTTTGCCAGCAACTGAGGAAGATCTTATGCAGGTGGAGTCCTATGTTGAGGGTGGTTTTTCTTCCGATGAAGATGATAGTGATGCCAATGTAGAGAATGAAGATGAAATTAGTGGAGATGAGCAAAAATATGTTCCAATAAAAGATGGTATGCTACTGCTTGCTTCAAGTACAAGGGTTAGTTGCATATGCATGCCTGCTTTGGCACAACAAATTCTTTAAGGCATTACCTAAAAGATAATTTTTTGTTCATTTATTTGGACATCAGTTTATATCGCTGGGCTATGGGATCTGGACGATAATTGTGAATTGTGTCTGACTATATATAAAACACACCTCCATCTGGTCTGTAATGAATTGATAGTTTTTCAGGTGTTACAGAGGCCGAAGACCTTGAGGCAGAGCGGAGAAAATTACTTGCTCGCCTTAAAGTAAGCAGTTTCATTTCAAGGATCTGAATGTACAATACTTCTAATTAAATTAAGTGCTGCAGGTTTTAGATGCTATGCTTCTAAAGGTTAAGGCTGAAGAGCAGCAAAGGGAGCACCTTGAGGGTTTGGTGGATAAGGAAAAGAGTGAGCAACCACATTTCTTATCAGATGCTAATCAGGAAGGCAAGATGAGAAACTTGAGCTTTCAAAGCAGTGGCCATGAGATTGGTTTGCATTCACCATCTCATGCATCCCACTCTTCTGGTTGCGAGCTTCCATATGAATCAGATTTGGGTGAACAATGGCCATGGCAGAATTCCGACTTTGTTCATGGGAGTGTTGAGGGCCGAGGTTCTGAGCAGGCAACAGCTAATTATGAATCTGAGGATTTTGCTGTTGTGGGAAATGCTGGTAAAGGGCCAAAATCTGTACCTATATCTTTGGATAATTTGTCTATTCGGGAACTTCATGAAGCCTATCGAACAACTTTTGGTCGAGAAACGTCTGTTAAAGATAAACATTGGTTGAAGCGTCAAATATCGCATGGTTTAAGTGGTGTTGGTAATGATTCAGCAGTGGAAATGACCACAAGGTTGTCAGCTTTACAAGCGAGACTTAAAGTTCAGCCATCTGCTGAGCAACCTCTAAATCTCAAGGAACCATTAGAGGAGACAGGTCTAGCCAGCAGCCCTGAAAAGGTTGTCATTTCTAATGGGAAACGGTCTCATAGAAAAGTATCCAATCTAGAGAAAAAGATGGAAGATGGACCACTTGATGAGTTTTCCAATGGATGTAATGATGATTTTCAACCGCAAAGTGTTGATGGGAAAAGGCAAAGAAAACCGAATCGGCGCTACTTAGAAGATGATGAGGATGGAGTCCCTGTAGTATCAAACATGCCAGTGAATGAGCAGAAACATCCTAAAGAAGGCAATAAGATTCCTATGAAAGTGGACTCAGATGGTATCCCTGATGGTGATGAAGACAGCACTTTGGCCACCGTTGGGATGAACACATTCTCTCGCACTGCTGTACCTCAGGGTCGACGCACTAAAGTCGGAAGCAATGCTATGGTACCTAGAAGATAAAAGAGTTTAAAATGCTTTTCTTTTTTCTTTCAAGTTCACGTTGTTTACTCAGGATTGTTCATAGACAAAGGCTCAATTTTGTGACCAATTTAAATGGTTAATAATATGGAGAATTCTGAGGTTTTAGCTAAAACATTGACAAGTTACATAAGCTAAAGGCAACTCCTACTTATCCCCTCTTATCTGTTTAATTTCTAAATTGCACTATATTAGAAACGCAAAGCTGAGCAAAGGGCTGCTAAGCTAGTGAGGATGGCTCGTTCATCCCGTGCGATTCAGCACAGTGCTGACAGTCACAGAGAGCAATCTAAACTGACTATGGAACAAGGAAAGGTACTCTTGTTTTCTTCCATTTTATATGATTACTGCTCTCTTAGGAAAGACAATCCCAGATCTCTACATAGTCCATTGTGTGTTTAATGGTGTCAACATATTCTTGAATTGTCTGGCACTCAAACGCCTGGATGCACTTCACTTCATTCTCTAAACTGCATTCTGATCAAATATTTTAGAGGTTCAGCATGGCTGTCTTCTTTGAGTTTTGTGATGGGAGTTGGCACTTAATGACTGTCACAAAACAAAGGAATTATGAATCCTGTGCATATTATCAAAGGGATTCAACTTTATTCTAAACCTGCACTCGCTTAAAACTTCCACAGATTACCATGAACAATGATGCGTTTTGCAAAGCCAAGTCCAGATCAAAATCCTCAGAAATGTTCTAACAGTAGTTGAAAATTTGTGGGGCTATTAATGATGGATTAACTTGATGCATGAATTCATGCTCTTGGTAATTATGCAATTAGATGTCATAAGAAAGATAATATTGATGCAATTATTTCCAGAACCATTTAATATGTTGTTACTGGCCTGCAAAAGGGCAATGCTCAATGTTGTTTTATATAAATGTTCTGTAATGAGGAGTTGGGCACATTTTTTAGTTGGCACTGAGAACCTAATTATGTCCTGTGTCTGGCCTTTTAGGCTGACTTGTATGAGGGGACTACAGATCAGAGTTTATTCCAAGAAGATCTTACAGATGGCGAACCTTCAGAAACCATTCAGACACCACATGGAGGATCAAGGAGAAAGCATCATCGCCCCTGGACGCTTCGCGAAGTCATGATATTAATAGATGGTGTTGAGCGGTGTGGTGGAGGCAAGTGGGCTGACATAAAAAAACTCGAGTTTTCTTCTGTTACTCATCGTACTGCAGTTGACTTAAAGGTTGTGAATTTTAAAAGTTTTGAAATTCAGACACGCATATATCTTGAAGTTTAATGGTATATGTTTTATACAGGATAAGTGGCGGAATCTGTTGAGAGCTAGCCGCATTCAAGCTCATGCAAGACAGGTCTGATTTCTTTCCATGGGGGATTCCATAGTGGTTGCCTTTTTGTGTGCTATGTTTTTATAGACTTTAGGCAGTATTGGCAACTCTCAAATAATTGTTAATAGAAACTGTAGAAATTAGGAATATTAACAAATGCTTAAGAGATGGTCACATGTTTAAACTTTCTTTAAAAATGAACTACCGTGAAAAAATTGGCAAGAATTCCGAGTTTATAACATCATATGTCTGCTAAGATTCGGAATTTACATGGCTTCTAAACTTTTGAGCAGTCCTTATTGGAGTTGGGTTTGTGGACAGGGTGATAACCGGAAGAAGCATTTTGCTGTTGCAATACCTGCAGCAATATTAGCTCGGGTTCGAGAGTTGGCAACTCTGCACAAAGAGACATCAAATGTGGTTCCTGTTGGTAGAACAAGTCGTAGTGGTCGACCCGTGCATAGAAGGTAGCATGCCTCATGCTTTGTCATATCTGTAGATATGTGATATACCTATATAATTTTTGTACAGGATGTATGGATCACCTTAAGCTCATGAGATTTGTGATCATATGCGTAACTTAGGGTATTATAATGTTCAAATGAGGCAGTCCGATGCAATAGAATATCTTCTGAAGCTACAGAATAAGGTTGGTGGGTACTGCCAATCTTTCCTTTGCATTTTCATGGATTGTAAATTTGAGTTGGCAGCACTGCTAAGACATTAAATTATATTCCCATTGTACTTATTTCATAATAAAAGTCAGATGTTCCGTTGTACTTATTCCATAATAATCAATGAGATGTGTCTTGGTTATGATTATTCTTTCTAGCTCTCGTTCCAGGATATTTATATTATGATATGCTGGGTGCCAGAAGTTTTATTGAAACTAGTTAACTACCTTCTAATGTCCATATATAGGTGCAAAGCATGGCATACTGGATCTGTCTGCAATTCCTAAACTTTGTACATTAAACCAATTCCTCCACGAGGAGACTTGTACATTAAAGTAATAATTTCATTTGTGTAATTGAGCTAAAAAATTTATAAATCTTTTTAATGTGTTATATATTCTTTGAAGTGCAGGGTCAGGCTCCTTAGATCCAGATATACATATACATACTGAGCAAAGCCAAGACTTTGAAGCTATAGTTGCCAAATATTCAGGGGAACAGCTCCCGTATATGAAGACGCCAATAGTTACACGACACCACATTTGTTTCCTTTCTTGGGTAGTATACGACTAAGTCCATAAAAATCTTATCTCTTGACATAAAGTTGGTTGCCGTGATAAAGAGGTCACCCATGTGCAAAATTAGTTGCTATAGAAGATTTATGCACTAGGTAATTTTTGTGGGAAGTTGAGACGGCGTTGCTAGACGAGGCATTATTAGTGGGGGAGCCATAAGTGATGCCTCGTCAGTGCCGTTAAAACTTTTCAACCGCCACTTGTGCACCGAGGTTTTTAAAGTAAAAATTACAAAGCGTAATGCCATGTTTGAGCTGAAATTGCGTTTCATGGCTACTATCTTGTCAATGCCACCTTGTTATAATGATTGACACCTTGTTATAATGGTAGAAAAAGAAAATCATCTGAGCCATTCACGAGAGACTTGGACCTTTTATTTGGAATCTTTGTCTCTTCATCTACCCTTGCTTCACAAGGGAATTCTACATTTCCTTTGAGGAAAATTGTTTTGATAAAATGACTCGCCTTTCTTGGCCCGTTATTCTCCAATTATGGGCAAACATTGGTTAATACAACCTAATGACTCCACCTTTTTTTGGTGCCATTCAGAGGCTTTTAATTCAAATAGTAATGTATCGCTATTAAATTCTATTGGATACCATGGGACGAAACCGTTAGTTGATTTTTCGGATGTCAACACGGTGCCTCCACACTATGGGTTGCCCACACAGTGCCCACACTATGGGTGTCTTCATGATACAATCGTGGACACTCTTAAACTAGTCATAGAAATATGAAAGAAAATTTGGTCCTGTAAGTAGATCAATGAGAAGAAAGAAGGCGGCATTCACAATCGCAAACATACTTATGAATGTGATTTTTCCACATTGTTTCTTTGATTACAATAGTGTCTCTGATGCAGTTTACTCTCCAACTCTTTTGGTGCCTCACCCAATCATTATTCCATTGTGATATAAGATCTCATGCCACAATTGTTATTCGTATTTTACTTCCCCTGGCATTGTTGAAAAATTTGCACAAACAGAATTACGTAGTTGGTCACCTAATGCAATAAAGGGTCCCACTCTAGTCTCCGTTCTGAGTGATGCCATGTGTTCCTATGATAGCGAGATGCCCCACTCCATTCGAGTACCCGACCAATGTTTTGATTGCTATTACCTCTGTAGGAGCCATGCCGTCGCTCCCCACATCAACCACTAGAATATCACAAAGCGTTTTGAAGAATGTCATAACTCATCCAACTCGTAGTCAATAAGGCTATATGATCTTCGCTCATTTTTGGACTCAATGAAATTGAATTCTCCCTAAAGATGCGGAGTACCAACGGCTAGAAGGTAAGATCCCATGCACTTTTACCATAGTTTTGCAGTGACAACCTTGATTGAATGTTCAGGACACGTTGGAGGTGTCAGCTTAATCACTTCCTTTTCCACTAAGTGATAGTTTGGGGACCTTAGTGTATTATCTTGTACTTATGGTTGGCTTGTATTCGGAGTTTCCTTGGAGTTGGTCAAGCTTGGAGCTACCATAGCCCACTGAGTGCTCAAGCCATCATTGTATATACACTCTACCTGAATAGATTTCACGGAAAACCAGGTACATCCGATCTTGATTGGCTTTTCACCCCTAACCTCAAGTCGTCCCCATATTCAACAGTATACGTGGGCTCGGTCCTCGAAGGCCCGTTATAAATCTCTTCTTTCTATAGAATACGAGGGGATCCCTTAGCAGCTAAGAGTTTGTTTAGTCTTTCCTCTTGGAAAATAGGTGATCTTTGCCTGACTTTTTCTCATTCCTAGTCCTTTTTCTTCTTCTCTTTTACTGATTTATTATTTTTCTAGGCAACATAACTTTCTTAGCGTTTTGCTATCACATGAGTAATGCATTTCGTTATTCATGGTGGGATTGAGAAAATCCAGAGCAAACCCATATGGGATGTATAAATATAATACCTTGCTTATGCATCCTCTTGGTGGAGAGCCCGGACGACATATCTAGATGAGAGATCCCACCTGAGGTCACGGGTTCAAACCTGGCCAATATCAGTCTAGTAATTGGGACCTTAAATCCATTGGCCTCAGGTCACGGGTTCAAGTATGATCAACCGGCCCTATGTAGAGACATAGAACCTGCCCAGTGCTCGATAATCACATGCAAAGCAGCTCCTGGCATATCGCACCTAGGTAATGATTGGCTTCCATGTGATATGTAGAATAAAGTGATGTAGAATGTACTCATGATGTGATGATGAATAGAATGACGTCCTTCAATAAAAAAAAAAAAAAAAACAACCACTTGTAGATATGCCATGTTGTATCTCAGATTATTCAGATGCTTATGCAGAACGGAATGCCTTGAGTTTTGGCCTATACGTTCCTTTCATAGGATAATAGATTCAGTGGTTCCTTCTACTTGAATAAGTTCGAATAAGTGTGCTCTGGGTCGCCAGAGTTGAAGAAGGGCCAAGCGAAATTACCACATACAAATGCTACAAGGCCCTCCAACATTTTATACCTTCTCATCCGAAGTACCAGCTATTAAAGAAACAATTTGCTTCCACTACGCCCCCTCTAGCTAGCCAAGGTGGAGCTCCAGTATGTGTCTTATTCTTCTATCAGATAGACGTCACCTATAGCGGATTGTTGTGCATGTTGTCCTATATCATCAATCATTCCTCAAGGTGGAGAAACGCTGTTGTCCTATCTATGGTTGAATATAGAGATATATAGAAGCTAATTGAACCACTGCTGGGGTCAAAGGCTTCGAAACTTTGTATGTCGGTATCAAAAACTGATTTTTCATCCCACTTGGCTGTACTTCATGAATTCATCGAGGCTATATGGCTCCATCAATATGCGCTATGTTAATGAATAAAAAAAACCCAGTATACAGACAAACATGATTCTCAAATAACCTCTATTTCCTACACTTAACCTCAACAACGTCAGAAGGGCCTCCTTCAAGCTGAGAATATCCCCAGGATTTGGGTCACTAGGGATATCTATAGAACAGTTCTATCACATATTAGAACCACGACATTGTCTCAGTGCCACAATGAGAAATCCCCATTCTCTAACATCGTAAAAGGTTGTTGCATCCATGTAGCAGAGCAACTATCTTCCAATTTATCCTGGAGCCATTCGAGCCCAAAGACATGGCATGAGGGCAAGGAGCGAAGAAGCTAGATTTTGGTATAACTTTTGCACTCACTCTCTATTTTTCACGTTCTTTGACAGGTTGGAAAGTTTGTCTGACACTCTTTCCAACCATGTAGGCCAAATTTTCCATCTTTAGAGAAATCTTCAGATCACTCCAACTCTTCTACATCTATGAAAGCCAAGCAAACTTCACCTGATAGGACTGCTACTTCCCAGAGGGTTTCTTCCAGGTTTGATGCTCCTTGAGCCCCAGGGGATCTACCTTCTTGATAAGGAACCTGTCATCTGCGTGTATAAGATGGCAAAAAAACCCCTATGTACAACATTCTTCAAATGTAAAACCCCTAACATACAGTATTTGAATGTTGCTTCAAACATAACCCCTCCCAATTTTATACCTCATTTGATCGTTTCAAAATCCCTCCATACAATCTCATAAAAACATTATTTTTACATATTCACCAAGTGTTTACATAACATCAATTGTAGAATGATGCAACAGATCAGATGCCTTCTTCCATGTTCTCAACTGCAATGCACAAAATCATCCATGTATCTTCATATACAATTCATACATTTGATCCTATATGTCAAAGTAGAAAGCTTACCTTAAATTCCTCTTTATATATTTAAATCTCAGTATAGCTAGACTGCCAAAGAAGTTTTAACTCTTCATATCATACAGTTCGAATCCCCGCCAACTATGCAATCCTTCCACTTGTGTACAAAGAAATATTAAGAGAAAATTAATATTTTTTTCCTTTATGTATACACATGTGGAACCCTCTAGGTTCTTGCACACGGCTTTGGGATGGGCTTATAGGTGATTCCTGCTTGCCTCGAGCTTGCTAAGGTTCAGATTTTGTATAGACAATCTCCCGAGTATCCTTCTTTGATTGGATTCCTAAAGATGCTTGTTGTTCTACGCGGCTAGCTCGGGCTGATGCTGCTCTTGAGACTTTATCTTCTACAAGTAAGGAAGTGTTGTCTTCTATTCTAGAGGTGCTTAAGACAAAGCAACATCAACTTGGTTCACAAGTTCCCCTAGATGCGGTATTCTACAAGATATTGTAGTTCTTATATTATACGCTCACCCCAAGTTGAGATAAACCACGAATTCCATGTTAAATGCACTATGTTATTGGTTTATTTGTGACATTCCAAGTATGCTGTTTTGGGTATAAATACATGACATGTCACTATGAATAATTAATGGTGCATTAATTATTCATAATCAAAGTTAGCTATGTTAATTCATTAATTGTTTATATGCTGTTTTGGGTATAAATACATGACATGTCACTATGAATAATTAATGGTGCATTAATTATTCATAATCAAAGTTAGCTATGTTAATTCATTAATTGTTAAGGGGAGAAACTTAACCCTAAACCCTAATTCGAAGTTAGGGCATAACCTAATTTAATTAATAAATAAAAGCAAGATTAGCATTTGCCACTTGCCCCAAATCAATCGGGAAAAGAGAAACTGCTAATTAGGATCAATTCAAATTGGGGATTCAACCCCAATTTGCTCCAATTCAATTTGGGGGAATTAAGAGAAGGAGTTGCTTATTCAATCGGAGGATTATGGAGACCCTTCGAGATAACAGATCTAGCGAAGATACCGATTAGTAGGCTACATAGCTTGGATTTCTAGTTAGAAATTAACCCCTGGTTGTTTAGATGAATGATTAGATCTTATGTTGTTGCTCATTTGAGGTTATGAATGGATTAATGGTAGTTCTTTGCTGCACCTCTTGTGCTTGTCGGATAAGGGAGGGTAGAGACCTAAAAGGCTATTAGGACTATAGATGCTTCTAGCTAGAACCCCATAAATCCCAGTAATTGCGGCCTATGCACAAGAGCCCTCCTAGCTGGGGATGGTAGGCTGTGGTTGAGCACCATACAACGGATAGGATGGTGAAGTGGAGGTGGAACCTTGTCTAGCGTGGCTATAAGGCTCCTATAATGTGCTAGGCTTATAGCCGATCATTGCGTGTGGGCCGGGTATGGATTTGACACCCCTTGGGTCGCAGGATAGTGCCTATAGGGACGTCCTAGACTGTCGGCCTATGGATTTTGGGGGGTAAGTCAAATACGGATATGTGGGTGCCAGTAGTGCCACGATTCTCTAGCCACCCATGGAACCATCATGCTCGAGGACGGGATTCATCCCTTTCCTGCCTCATCGGACGTGAGAAATGCAACCTGGAGTAGTCTCATAGGGTGATTCCATGGGATTACAACTCTGGAAGGCTACAACCCTGCCATATCATGTTCCAGCCTATCTGCAAAGTGTGCACAGAAGGGGCGGATGGAGTGGACTACCATGCCAGCCAATGCTAATATCATGCTTTCATCTGTTGTTATCCGAAGGCCTTGACCGTCAGTTGACCCCCTTGAGTCTGAACCCCTGATTAGAACCTTCATTTTTGATGCATTTGTTATGTATATTGTATGTGATGTCGTCTTGCTGATGGATGGGCCATCCTTCGTGGTGGCATATTATTTTATGTATATTGTTGCTAGGTGCTAACATATATGTATGCTTCCCCTATATAGGATTTTCCATAGAAGGCGTGGGAAGAATGACTTCACCCGGACACTTGCCCATCATAAGTGGTCCGAGTCAGACGGAGGGCCTTTCCGTGGTGATTGAGTTGCCATGGGAGGGGAATTTCCCGTATTTATATGAAGGGAGCATCATACAGTTCGGGGAGCATCACAATGGTATCAAAGCCATGATCTTGGTAGACTAAATCATAACATTGGGCTCGCACCACCCTAAATCTGTAGGTAGTATGCTAGATAGCCTAAGAGTGTGAAGGATGAGTTAACTAGAAAGAGAATTGTAGGACAAAAAAGTGAGGCCCTGTTGAGTTTTTTTGGCAGAAAGAAGTCACTTGCTCTCGGAGGCCATAACTTTCTGTAGGAAGCTCGGTTGAAGGCAATTTTTGCATTATTGCATCGAGAACATTCGAATTTGCTAAAACTCCCTAAAAGCCCTATCAGAAGAGGCTCCAAATGAGATATTTTTAGGATTATGTTAAAGGTGGTGCCAACGGAGAAAAGTGAGTATAGCATTCAATTTATAGAAACCCCCTGAGCATCGCTTTATACGTGCGGTATAAAAAATGTCATATATAAAAAATATTTCTTGCATTGTGCAAGATCCTTCTTCAATATACTTGTGTCGGGGATCTCCTCTTTAATATGCCTGGATTCTATTCACTCTGGTTGCACTGTGGCCCGAGAGTAACAATCCTTGTTTATATGCTTTATTATACCTTTTGCGCCTTTTGTTATATCCGGCTAAGCAAACTGGATCATCGACATCTAGTCTGGCTAGAAAAGCCAGAGCTACCAGCTGATGATGTCCGATACCCTGACCCAGGCTCGAAATTAATCTGGAAGTTTTCTGCAACTCCAGTTGTGTGCGTCTAGCAACATAAACTTCTACATGCGAATGCAAAACCTTTGGTCTTATCCCATGTTCTTTCCACATGTACTTCCGTGTCACCTAATATTATTCCAACATTGCTTTTCACAGTGTAGAGTAAACCCTATATAAAGGGCTATTATAAACTAAATTGGGTTCATCTATTGCTCGATATATGTAATTACGTTCCTTATACACTTCAAGCAGTATCCAGCCAAAGTACATAACCACATGCTAGTAGAGGCTACTTTCCCAAGTCATGCAACTCATTCAAAAGCTATGAAGTTGACAACCTTTTCAGTTCCAGGCCACCTAAAAGTATTGTATGATCATAATCCACGTTTCTTTAATATGTTCTCTACAACTATGATCTATCCCCTTTAAACTAATCAGTGAAGGGTGTTCTTTTACTACGCTCATTATTGTTCAATAGCTGTACACTTGGTGCATACTATTAAAGCTATTGAACAATAATGAGCGTAGTAAAATTACAGATAATGAAATTACAGATAGTAAAATTACAGTAAAAGACTATCTTGTTTAATGGGATGTCATCTTGTTGTAATCAGACTGTAATCATCTATGAGATAAAGTATTAGTACAACTTGTCTTCTATATGTGCAACTTGTCCAACATGTCCCGTGAAATTGGGCGCCCGCCCACTTTGCCCTAGAATGGTTCCCCTTGAATGCGCATAGTGAATGGTACGCGAAATTGGGCACGGTCAATACTGGCGCTAGAATGTACGCCAATAATTGACATCAATAAATTTTCACCACTATAAAAGCAGCTCCACTGCATTCATCTCTCATGGCTTCCTTGCCGGATCGTCCGGAGAACATCCGATCCTTCAAGTGCTACTTGAGCTACAACGATATTAACCAGTGCTATATGAATGGTGTTAGTCTTGATCCATGGCTCCAGTCCAAAGCAGATGGACCTGCGAGTGCTTGCAGGAAGCTCACTCGTGTTGTGGTCCACCTGTATTGGCTTCCTGATCAGCAGATCTTTGAGCTGAATGGCATCGCCTTGGCAGGCGTTGACGACGAGTGAATCGTTGTAGACTACTGTACCTGACAAGGATATAATAATGTTGTAAGGATGTAATAAGCATAGTCAATATTATATAATGTAACGTACCTGAGTAATTCCTGAGGGTCTGCTCTTTGATCTCCACTGTTTCTGCACCTCCACTTCACTTCACGTTTGATGACGTTTCCTCTGCTAGTAAATTGGGCGCCCGCCCAATTTCTGGCTGAGGATAGCGAAGGTCTCAAGTTAACAGCAACAAGATTGGTCGTGAAATAAATTAAATTAAAGGTTTTAATTTCTACGGGTAACCAACCGCCCAATTTGATTAGCAAAGTAAACTAGAGAATTTGAAGACAAAGAAATGAGTGCAACATTATCATTTCTGAAAAAGAAGTAATTACAAATGTTCATAATATATTTCCCATATTTTGAAATCATAAATCGCTCATTCGTCTGGAGGCACCTCTTCTAAATGATCCTTGCTGGGTTCTTCATGCTGGGGCGGAGATTGTTGTGCTGCCTCTTTGATCTTTTCCATTCTTTGCCTAAAATCTTCGGACCCCAGTTCCTCATTCTCCTCATCTGCACCCTGATTGTCTTCTGTGTTCGCGACCTCTTCCTCTACATCTTGACTGTTCAATGTGTTGGGGACCACATCCTCTCCATCCTGATTGTCCCCTTCCTATGTTTCCATGACAACGACAGACTCAGGATCCCTAGCAACCTCTTCCTCGAACTTTGAGGTCGCCTCAATTATGTCCTGAGTATTCACCAGTGCCGTCCCTGCCAGTGCGTTGATGTTCTACTTTCTTCTCCTAAATAGTTCCAAATCCTGAGAGCTAAGGGCCGTTGCCTTTTTGAGCTCTAGCTGAATCGAGCTCTTGTCCTGTCTCAGAATGGATTGCACTTCGTTTATGGTTGTAGCGGAGAACGGACAAGGTGTCTCAGGAGCAGGAAGCTGAGGCTGAGGAACATTTTTGGAAGTAGAGGGCTTCTTCTTTCTAGTGCCCGAGCTCTTGATTTTTTCTCGTCTAACATGACATCGAGTTGCTCGAATATCTGTACAAGCTTAATTTCCAAGCTTCTCGTCTGTCTCAAAAGACAATGTTTTATAGCCCTCGCACACTGCAACTCGGCTAAAAGCACCACCAGAAAAGAAATCGAGAACAGTGCAACCTTCCAACATCAACTTCTGTACTAGATAGGTGCACGTCCTACTTTCCAACTGATTCTGCACGAGTACTCCTCCCCACCTTTGACCCTTTGTCGCACCAAGGACGATACAGCCAATAAGCTGCAGGGAAAACAAATGTTAGAAACATTCATAGTCAACAACAAAATTGGGCGGGCGCCCAATTTGAAATGCATACCTGCTCACACTCATGATCAGGCAAATTCTTTTCGATGTCCTGTTGGGAAACTTAGCATATTGCTTAGGATGGTCGGAATTGGCGAAGCAAATATTTATTTCCTGCACAGATGGCGGAGCCGCTGCGTCTCTGGCAACATACATTAGCAGGACAAGACATTGCAACTCTCGAACTCTAGAGGTAGAAGCAGCTTCGCGGGGGTCCCGGTAGGAACCAACCCAAACACGCCGCCACCACCGTCTATTGTCTTCATGGCGGATAGGCACTCATTGAGGCGGTCCGGGGTAATAAATATAGCTATCCAGTAAAGCTGCTGGTCCGTCATCGTGCTAAGCTGGTCAAGGAATTTTTCATAATCTTCCTTTGGCCATTTCTTTGTATATCTGAAGTCGCATCCAATGAAGCGGGCAGAAGTGTTTACCACGTCCACGCACAAACCTCGCGGACTAACGTGGAAACACTTGAACGGTTTGCCACCCTCTTCAACTGGCCCAAGAAGATATTAGCTACTTTCTTTGTAGAGGGACTCGAAAAGCTTTCCTTCTCCATCTCTTTAAGTCCTTCGCCCATCCACTCGATACTACTTGGTGAACATAAGCATCAGATTCTCTCGTGAATATGGGATGAGCTTGCCTCAAGGTAGCCATGTCTTGAAAAGGAAGTTTCTTCACTTCCTTCATGTATCCGGACAAGGGCCCGCTCCATTGTTCCAATCTTCTTCAGCTCTAAGGCTCTGACTTTCATGGTACGTCTCCCAGTATAATCCTTGCTTCCCTTCAGGAATGTGGTGCCATCCTTGATCTCCTTCATCAGCCTTTGTAGATCTAGAGGATGCATGGACTTTAATGGGCTTACGTGAATTGTTGGTGAAAAGTCTAAGCCTATTTTTCACTTCAATTCTTTCTCCCCCTCTCGTCCCTTCAACCGGTCTTAGTAAAATAACTGGGCAACTTCTTTGCACATTGACCACGATTATTCGCTATCAAGATATACAAAGTAGTCGAGTAGTCACGCATAGTTGACTTTTTAATCGCTTGCGGCGCTCATGACTTTCCAATCTGCATGACACGTAGGCATTAGAGAAGGCCCATACACATCATCTTAATTTGCGTGCACTAGCGGTCCCAAATTGAAGCCCCACCCAATTTCCGACCATCGACAGCGAATTGGCGGGGCATTTTTTCGAACGGTCCCAAATAGGGCGGGCGCCCAATTTGCACTGTTTTCAGGGAAATTGGAAATTCCCAATTTGAAAAGAGTGTCAATCATCTGAAATTGGGCTGGCTTCAATTTGGCACCGGTGGATAGCACCTGGCTGCAAAAATAATGGTGGTAGTGCACTCACGGGGAATAAGCTCCACCAACGGAGTGCCCGTTTGCCCTTCTTAGGCTTCAGAATGCCCACCGGTTTTGAAGCTGCTGAATTTCTTGAAGAATACTTCTTCGTGTATAGTCTTCTTTGTTATATCATTATTCTCCCGGCCGACTTTAACGTGCTTTCGATTCTTTGTGAGATTTCCTACCAGGACTCGGCATTTCCTTTTTGGCATAGAAAAAGAATATCGGTTACGCCAAGTGCTTCCTTTCAGAGGCCATGCCAAAGCTTGTGTGACAAGCGGTTGAGCAACCGTGGTCGTATGGTTGCCATTTACAATCCAAAATTACGCATTTTTGTGGGTCCTCCGCCTTCTTCCACTTAATTGCTCGCATGCGTGGATCGAATCGGCCTGACATCAAAGACATGGAGGGTGCATCTGATGGCTGATAAACGATTCGTAGAGAGTGTCCAAGTGCTCTGGACTTATGACCCTACAAGTCATATTTGCCGGGGCTTTATGCATCTTGAACACATCGACTTCAATCTCGAAGCCCACCCCCAGAGGGTAGATTCTCTCCCTGTGCTTGATGCTTGCAATGGCGCTCTGTGACAACTCATGTCTGCTCTCCTGTGTGACGTCGCCACCAGATGGAGTGAACTTCACGATCTGCCGGCTAGTCTCCCGTTATTCAGATGAAGAAGCGGACAAAGACTCCCTCTCCGAACTATTTGGGCTCTGTGGTGAGATGTCCCGCTTGCGCCTCTTGGACGGACCAGCTAAATGTTTTCCTCTGCGCTTAGAGGGTTCCTCTTCAGATGACTGTTCCTCTTCTGCACTCACCTGGGGCGACCTTGCTGTTCTCGACATTCCACCCAATACAAGTTTAGGGGCAGCTCTACGGGGAATAGCTGTAGCAGGTGTCCTCGCCTTCTTTGCTGCTGTCTCGGTCTCCATGGGCGCTGGCGCCTGCGCTTGTGCTGTCTCACTCTTCTTGTATCTAGACTTAAGCCACTTAGTATCGTATACTTTAGGTTGGTTTTTGCCTTGATACTCCGTGAACAGTGCTTTCGACCTGTTCTGTTTGTGTTCTAATATCCACTGCCTGACAGCGTAGTAGCCGTCCAAGATATCAGTTCTTGATTTGATGCCCGAGCGCTCTAAACTTTCATATGAGTCTAGCGCCCATCCTTTATGAGCGCAAGATTGTGGGCTTTCCTTTATACTTGCGTTCATCATACATGGCTCGTAGCTAGAAAGTGGAACTTTATAATGGACGAAAGCCCGATCTACGGTGTCTTCAACATCGATGAGGAAGTCATGATTGTTCTCAGGTGAGACCTCCATGTCGATGACGATACCCGCCGAGTTCATTTTTCCTGTCCCTCTCTTGCCAAAGAAAAGCAAAAGATCCTTGAGGTGGTTTGTCTGGGACCCAGGATGAATATTCCCTATCTCTATGCACCAGTACCATTCCTCAGCAACCGTCAAAACTTCATGGGGCACTACCTGGATGCCAGCAAACAGCTCTTTCTCTTCTTCTGTTCTTGCATCCTCTCTTGCAATAGCCTCTGCAAATTTGGGTGCGGGACCAGGAACCCGAGCAGTCTGCTTTGTTCGCGCCATAATAATTCCTGCAGAACGGAAAGTAGTGTTAGTACTTGGGAGACTTGGGGCTGAAGAGACGGTTGCATCATAGAGGCCAAATTGGGCGCCCGCCCAATTTGGCCGGATCCCTACGCACACCAAATTGGGCGCCCGCCCAATTTACTCCTGCTCAAATCTACCATCCAAGGAAGTCGTGCTGTCCTTAAGAGTAAATTGGGCGTCCGCCCAATTTGGTGTGAAGGAGAAGTTCGTTCTATTGCCCATGAGCGTAGTGAAGATACCCCTCGTGATAGAAGGGTAGCCTACCGGAGAAAAAGGCCAATGTTGTGCAAAATGAAAGCCCCTCAGAGAAGCAATTGGGTGCCCTATGAAGTTCTGCACACAGGTATGCATTTGCGGGGACCAGTGAGGCATCTAGAAGATGTTAATTTGTCAGCCACAGCCCAATTTCCTCAAAGCAAAAGTGGGATACCCCGAGGTTTATGATATGGCATACTCAATCAGGCAGGCGCTCAAGTTTATATTAAGATAAGATAGTAGTCCAGCTTACCTTTGCCTCCTGTGGTGGGGCGAGATGCCATCAACTGCTAAGATTCCTTGGTGTACAGGGGTTCCCAGGCGATAGGACAATGAACAGAGGAAGGCGCCAACAGGATGGCGACAAGCGGCCGAGAAACACAAGGCGCCAAGTGCTCGATCCGAAGCCGACAGCTGGTTCGGGAGTATGGTGCGGCGACAGGATAGGGATGAGAATGACTTTCGTGGGTAAAAAATATGAAGGCGACAGTGTTAAGCGGAGCAGAAAGCGCCAAAGAAGCACAGAATTTTCTAAAACTGCAGTCGAGGAGAATGAGGGGCTTTTAAAGGGTTATGGACCTTTCATGAGCGGAAGACAAGTGTCGTGCATGTAAGAGTTTGGCCTTTTCAAATAAAAATGGACCGTTGATGGGTTCGAGTGTGAGGAATTAATTGTGGACCTTATTAATAAATGCACGGAGATTTTAAATTTCAAATCCGTCATTTAAAGCCTGCCCAAATTTAATTCGAGTCATGCACGTGTCGCACGTGTTTTAGGCAGGAAGTTGTGTTTAAAAGTTCGGGGCCGGACATATTACTTCGAAATTAGGGGGGACATTTAACTTTCAAAATAGGGGGGAAATTACATTCAAATTTTGGGGGGAATTTGTGTTTAAATGTAAATGCGCTTCAAACCTATTGTTTTTCCTTTGTATTGCTCTGTTTGGCTACTATCTTCTCTTCAAGACGCAAACATCTTCAGCGCTTCATACTCATGGCCACGAAATCTCCAAAGGTTTGTGCTGCTCCTCAGTTTTATTCGCCATAGCTCGATGTATAATTACTGCAAATCTAATCTGAAGGGATGTAATCATTCACGCCTTTCCATTCACGGATGTTCATTCACACCTCTTCAAGCACGCCTGTTCATTCACACCTCTTCATTCACGCCTGTTCATTCACACCTCTTCATTCACGCCTTTTCGATGGCGCCTGTTGATTTGCTCCTCATCATTCACCGGGGTGGTAGTTCGGTCACATTTTTGAAGTTTGGACTTTGACATCTACTGTCACATTTACATAAACTCTAAGTTTCGATGCAGTCCTTCCTTTTCCTGAAATTGGTGTGCAGAAATTGTGTGCCTGCTCTTTTCTCCATGCTCGTTTGTTTGTCCCCAAGAACTACCCTGATAAGTCCACCCTTGTTTGTAGTCAGGCCCTTCCAATGCTCGATTGTATTTGTTTTGGTAGCTCAATGATAATTCCACTTAGGTGTGCAGTCCAACCCTCCCCCCTTCAATCGAAGGGGGTTCTTTTAGTGTCTGCCTCGTTCAGTTACATCTACAGAAAGGGACAAATTGGGCGGCCGCCCAGTTTGTCCCTTTGTGTAGATGACCAGATAGGTGAAATTGGCCGGGTGGGCAAACTGTATCTCAAGTTGTGCCTATTGTGCCTTTTCTCAAGTTGTCACTCGAATGTGTTTTCTTTGTGGCAGCTAAATTGGGCGGGCGCCGAGTCTCTGCCTTCTTTACAGTTCTTCTACAACCACGACCAAATTGGGCGGGCGCCCAATTTGTCCGCGGTCATGGCCTGTTCAGAGCGAGAACCCTTTTTTGTACCCATTGTGAGACTGACTGCATCAATACTAACCTTATATAAGCGCCTCATTCGGTTCAAATTGGGCGGCCGCCCAATTTGCAACAAGGGGAATCTAAAGACCTCATATGTAAAAAAGGGCACCCGCCCAATTTCATTGTCCGTGTAACCATTGAATGGCCATCCCCCCATGTCCTTTGCATTGCTTTCTCGTCTTCCTTACTCGATTTTAACACTACTGAAATCCTTGTGCAGGTTGTGTATCTCTTTCTTAATGAACATCTAGTAGCAAAGGGAGTTGTGGGGCAAATGACACAATGCCACTTCAAGGAAATATCGAATGGAGTAGTGAGCGTAGGTGTGGAGGAAGTGTTCGAAGGCCACCATACCCTTCCTTGGCCAACTCCAGATGCAAACACAATAGCAGAAGCCAGGGGCTCATTCGTTCTCTGGAGAAGTGAAGATGCTCGTGAGTCGCCGCTAATGACGCCCCCAAAGAAAAGACAAATGGACAGAGGTGGGAAAGGAGACACAACCGCTGACAAGATATACCCTTCTTGAAAAGGATTGTGAGATATGGCACTCCTGCGACTCCATTATCGCCGGAAAGGGATTCATATCTTTCACTGGCCCCGATGATGCAGTTTGTGACCAGTTTCTGGGTTTCAAGTTTGTGGGAGTATCTCAGAATCGAAGATTTCCCTCTCCTTTCTCGAAGTGAACATCCGTTGCGGGGGTTTGCTTGCACCGCGAAACCAAGGATGCTCGTGAGATGGAACAATGACCTCGTCCGTGTTGATGGAGTAAAGGTCTCGGACATATTGACCGCAAAGATCGCAACAGAAGCGAGATATTGTGTCCAGCCGGGGAGCTCGAGCATCGGCAGCACCCAAATTATGAGAAACGACATTACACTTTTCATTCCCGACAGCCCAGGAAGGTTGTAAGGCCACCAAAGCTTGCTCGTCTCATCACTCAGAATGCTATCCTCAGTTACAGGAGGACCTTGTGTTGCAAGAATAGGTGTTGCGTCAAGTTCTCTACGAATCAAGTTGTTAACATGCGAAAGGAATTCCTTGCCATGAAATCAAGTGATAGGGTTACTTTTGTTTATGACATCTTCGCCAACAACATGAAAGGTCGAAGAGTGGGACGACTAGTGCTGCAAGGGAATCTCGTTTGCGAAAGGGCATGGTACCTTGGTCTCGGGATCTCAAAGTCGGCATATCTGAAATGGAAGGCCCAATTTCTTGAGGGTGCACGCAAGGCCGAACATGGTAACTGTGGCACCTTGAAGCCTCGCTCCTCGACGCTGGCATGTGAGGCCGTGTTTTCCATGTTTGTGAGGGAGAACGGTGAATCCTTGCCCCACCGCAGTAGGAGAAACGAGGAGGGGATAAGAGAGTACGTCAGGAAGTTGCCTGC
The DNA here is from genome assembly GCA_021234155.1 of Isoetes taiwanensis. Classification (NCBI taxonomy): domain Eukaryota; kingdom Viridiplantae; phylum Streptophyta; class Lycopodiopsida; order Isoetales; family Isoetaceae; genus Isoetes; species Isoetes taiwanensis. The sequence continues at coordinate 2,477,632 of JAJEKV010000004.1, forward strand.
AATGTTTACGAAGTCCAGCATTCTAGAAGAGGTTAATGCAGAGGTTGTGGCATTGACTGGCAAGAAGGTATCACCGACAGGTTTTCATAGAACGTGGAGGCGGAGCTTCCGGGATGTCAGTATCGCAAAGAAAATTGCATTCTCCAAATGCGATACATGTGAGGTGATCCGTACAAAGTTACTGAAGACCAAAGATGAAGGAGAGAGGAGGATGCTGCATGATGAAAGAAGAGCGCATAGACTGGAGCAGGCCTCGTGTCGCACACAGTACTGGTCGTGGAGATTATACTCCCACAGGTATCCCGGCCAATATCTTTGTATTATTCACGACAAAATGGATCAAGCGAAAACAATGATTCCAAAATTGCAACAATCTGTGAAGTCTCTCTGGAGACTTGACAAGCTCAAAACTACATTGACTAGTGCATTGACTCATGGCCATGGAAATGGATCCTATGGAAACTTTGCCTTGGACTTATGGCCAGATGACTCTAACTTCCATGTAGGTTCTTTGAATAGCATCTTGAAGAGATTAGAGATGGGGCACGCAGTATGCGGGGAGGCCACCCGCCGATTCCCCTAATCATCTGCTCCAAAATGGGTGTCCTCCTTACGAGACACCACGGCCTTGGGGTCAAAGTTGTCACTATCCAATAACAGCATACCTGCTAATTTGCCACAGGCTGAGGGATCATCATTGAAGCCTCTGCCCAAGATACTTTATTTGCAAACCGGACAATGCATCCGACGTAACAAGAATAGGTATGTCTTCTCCTATCTTTCTTACCTAGTATATCTTGGTGTGTTTGAAGAGAGATTGAGCTAGGGTTCCCGATGCCCTACCATACACATGATGATATCGATGCCTTGTTTGGTAACTTCTCTACATCTTTAAAGAAGGCCGAGGTGCTCACAATGCCGAACCACCGTATGAATTCCACAAATGCAACTTGAATACACCGTGTCCTATGTTGTTGACAAAGTTCCGGATTGGAAGGGTTTTATAGAAGGCTACATACCGGATGGGGATGATAGATTGACAGTCATACCACCCCTCTAACTTTCAGATTCGCTATGAATGGTGATTGGCCATCATGTATTACAAAAACTCGACCCACTTACTTGGATTGGTTGCCCGGGTTGGTGGAATAAAGATGTGGAAAGAAAAAGAGGACGGGAAGCCCATGATGCCGTTGGATATCCTAAGTCTTCCTCCCAAGAAATCGGTGAAGGACCTTGGCTCTTTTTGAAACAAGATCCACAAGCATATATTGCATTGGGTTGCTTGTTCAACTAGTAACAAGGTGCTCCGCAAATAGCCAAGTACTCTGGCACGCTTCACGCCCACGATTCAATATTGGATGAAACTCTTGCAAGAACTTCGGGAACATCGCCAGGACGAAGGCACTTATAATGACTTCGCGCCACGTACTAGGCAAGCGCCAGCTCCACCTCATGTAGTCAGTAGTGGTGGAGCCAATTGCTACTACCACTCCTCCTTATGTCGCCCCCGAAGGACAAACTGTCTTAGGATTCAACCCATACAAAGATTTGAAGAAAGGTATGTTTATTATGGCACGCCCTGATGATGTGCTGTGCCCAACTTGGGTGGGCCTAGCTACTGAGGACCCACAAATGGATGATAAGAAGGAGAACTTTGAGACTATTCTTGTGACTTGGTGGGAGCCAATCCCAGTGAGGAACCAAGTCTACCCAGCTAATTATGCCAATTGCTGGAAGAAGAGATGGAGGCCAACGACTGCAAGTGACCGCATAGAACTGGAGACTATCGACTACGCTTGGGAGCCATCAAACAAGAAGAAGATACCTAATACTATTAAGATACCCGTGCATGCTGCTGAGGCATATGCAGCACTCGCAGGGGATGTCAACTAGTGTATGAAAATGAGTCATTCATGCAAGTGTACTAAAAAATGGTCCATAAATTCAGGTATTGTCCATAATTAATGAAATTGTGCTTGATAACACAAAAGCTTGTCTCTTGGAACCCGTACATATGCCAATATGCTCGTATACTAGCATATCGTTATGCTCGTTTTCTAAACATTGTCAAGGACAATTTTGCTCTTGTTTCATGAATGTCGTGGGTATATTCATGCATGTCTAATTAGTATAAACTGCATATTGAAGTCAACAACTTTGATGTCACCATTAGTGTGGTATTTTAAGCTACCATATGTTTCCAATAGTGGTGCGCGATACTTTGTTGTTATGGGGTGAATAAGAACAAGTGTGCGCCACTCGAAAGTCTAAAATCATATATGATTGCTTGACATAGCCACATAGCTATGTTCATATTTCCAACCTATATCATAGGATCCCAAAGACCCACAAGTATAATACGTGCTTTGCCATGTATAATCTTGTTATGACATGTAATCATAATCCATTTACGTGTCATAATCTAGTGGATGATGTTATCCACAAGAACTTTCAATTCTTGTTAACTAGTCCGCATAGGCAAACTCTAGTTCGAAGTGCCCATACCCTAGGGAGCAATTTCTAGAAGGAGGGGCACAAACCCAAATTGCTAGTACAAGTGTGTATAAAGCACAACTTAGGAACTCAAACGCACTTTCCCCCCATATGCCATACGACTGTGAATTGAGGGTTCTATCATCTTCCTTTCTTCCTTTCTTTCTTTCTTTCATGCTTCGTGATTTTACAATTTGTTGAAATCCTTGGACCAACATAACTCAGGAATTAATTCTTGTCAGCAAGGATAAATTCTATATCGAGCACCCCCTCCGAGACAAGGCGGGAGAGAACCTCCTCCGCACACTGCAACATGGATGTTGCTTTTGGAGGATACAAATGAGGAAATGCTTCTCGATATGGAGGACCACATTAGCGAACTATCTAGAGCAATGGACACTTTGTTTGATCTCTTAATAGTGAGCCCTACCATATATTGAGTCAAGCTTTGTATATATGATATATTGTTATCAATAATCTACATTCTATGTGAATAAATTAGTATCAGCTAGTTCCTACTAGCAATGCTAGTTATTATTGTTCCATATGATCATAAACCACCATCCAGTCCTGGCGCTTGTTCCAAACAAGTTATCATTCATAAAGGAATTTCATACTCCAAGAAAAGTAATTTTCGACCTAACACATTCGGAATCTCTTCGAGATTCTTACTCTTGTAACCCTAATAGGAAATGTAATCTCTCATTTCTAGCCTCCCACATGCGTTATTGTTTGGGGTTCAACTTCCATGGCTAATGCATTATTTAATTGCCATTTTTCTTAAACAATTGCTCCATATACTAGCAATTGTCTTCTTCCTTCACTCAAAGTCATGTAGCCATGTCTTCCTATTGGATGTTAGTTAGCCCAAATAGAAGATAAGACACACACCATTTCATGTTTGGTTACCACACATGTTGAGCATGTAGTTGACCAAGATCACTAAGTGTATCCGGGGTAACTATTTCCTAGGGACCCGCCTAATATTACAATGTCAACCTTTTACTTCCACATGAATCGTTCTTGATTCTACTTGTAATAGACATAAAACATAGGATCAACATTCTCTATTTTGACTATCATTATTAGAAACCTACACTACTAAAGTGATATCCTTTTCATAAGCTCAATATTTATAATCTAGTTTGTACACTACTACACTGCCTACCTAACATGTTCTATGAATGTAATCATTATCCACTTGCCCTCAAACACATGGTGCTATATATGGTACCATGATAGCTACATGGTAGTTATATATAGAGTTTTTTTGCATCGAGTATTTATACACAGTGTATTTATACATTGTGTATTTATACATATCATATTTATACATAGAGCGGTTAAATATAGAGTAATTAGACATAGAGTATTTATGCATAGAGTATTTGTACATAGAGTAGTTATACATAGAGTATCTGTACATATAGAGTTTTTATGCATCGAGTATTTATACAACAGTGTATTTATACGTTGTGTATTTATACATATCATATTTATACATAGAGCGGTTAAATATAGAGTAATTAGACATAGAGTTTTTATGCATAGAGTATTTATACGTAGTATATTTATACATACAATATGTATACATAGAAAATTTATACATAGAGTATTTATACATAGAGTATTTATACATAGAGTATTTGTACATAGAATATTTGTACATAGAGTGGTTGTACATAGAGTAATTAAACATAGAGTTATTATGTATAGAGTATCTATATATAGTGTATTTATACAAAGTACCATAGAGAATTTATACAGAGTATACAGAGTATATAGAGTACATAGAGAATTCTATTTTCCAACACATCTTGATGCCCCAAGGCATTTCCAATTTCATTTCTAATTGTATTTCCCAACACATCTAGGCAAGGTGTTCTCCAATTCCTTCCAACCACTTTTCCTTTTCTTTGCCTGCCTCTTCCTCTTTCCAAGAGTGGCTTGACCCTAGCAAGACTCGTGCCATAGATCTCCTCTTCCTTCAACTCTGGCAAAGATGTTATGATTGTGTCATTGACCTCCTCCTCATTCATCCTTTCAAGTCTAGTGTCAAGCTGTCTCATCATCAGTTCCGTGGCTATGAGGAGGGTGGGATCCTTTGAGGCCCATTCCATAACCCTAGCAACACAACATTCCAAAGATGCCCTAGCATCTTCCACTGTCAAGCCAACTTTTGGCGTGGGTTTAATGTCATCCTCTAGACTAATTATGTCCATCTCAATCCCTTCAGGGATATCAACATGGGTGTCCCCAGATCTACATGAGCACAAAAGCTCCATGCCACCACATGCATTTCCATGTTGGGACCCTAGAACTCTAAGGAGGTCCCGATCCCCTGTACTGTCCTTGGTTGGATAACCTTCACTGGTGTTTGCAAACGCGTTTCCCTTGGCACTCCATGGGCAATCAGAACTTGCCCAATTCCTATGTGCCCCATTCAAAAAGTAGGGTTGGCGGTTCAGATCAAGAGTTTGGATATATGCCTCTTCTCCACTGGGGTCGACGAATGTGGTACGCATCATCCGAAATTCGCCTAGCTCCTCGAATAGCCGACTCTATAATTTGCTCTTGTGATGTGTTTATTACAAAACCAAAGATCCTTCATCCCCACGTTGGCAAGCAAAAATACACTATGGAGTGTTAGTGCATACAAAAGGAGGCAAATTTTAGTCACTTCTACTAATTACCTAGAGTATGCCATGTAGGTCTTCACATCATGAACACGCATGTGAAGCAGCCAATCTATCCTCCTGCCTTTTAGTTGGGACTTGGAAATCCCAAGGTGCAATTTTAGTGCCTTGTGCCAAGCTTCTATTGCAGCGTTGGTTTCTTGATTGGAATGGGGAAAGATTCCTGTGGCCAAGACCCAATCACAAATGTTGTGAGTCCACTCTTGACTCATGTAGGAGGCCAACTTTGGATATTGTGGGTACTTTCTCTTTAAGGTCTCTAACATCCTTGTGGCCTCTTGTCTAACAGCCTCATTGTAATCATCCCCTTTAGTCATTGTTACCTGGGGGACACTTTGTTCCATACATGATCTCGCCTAACTCCTTAAACATTTGGTTTCTCAAATCCTTGTTCTTCACATGCTTTGTCAACCACTTCAACCAATCTCTTCTCACATGCCAAATGCAAAGATGGACACGTACGCTAGGGAAAAACTACGGTGGAGAAAGTTAACACATGGTCAAAATGGACACAAAACAAATTAAAACTCAAATGAAGATATCTAGGGAAACATTATTACCTTTTTTATTGCATGTATTTCGGCGTCACAAGAATCGGTGATAAAACATGAGGGCTTCCATGTTGAATCATGAAGTTCGACCCACACTTTAATCCATTGAGAGTGAAGAGGTAATACCTTCAATGTAAATAGAAACACGCTTTAGCAAACTTAATTTCCAAGGAACATCAAAACGAGCAACCAAACCTCTTCTCGTTTGTCTTGTAGGTAGAGTCGAGGCATATAGCCCTATCCTTTCCAAATCTCAATAAGGTATCCCTTTGAATGGGCGTCATGACCCCAAGTTGAAAGATGCCACCTTGCTCGTAATAAAAGACACTATCTTGGTGTTGTTGCATCCATATATGGATGCTTGTTGCTTGGTCTTCATGCAACTTCCAAACAGTTCGAGCCACTAACTTGTCAATGTTGTAGATTTCATGCATCTTCACCATGTCGTCTCTGCAAAGCCCATCCAACCCAACTAGCTCCTTCTTCAAGTTCACCCTCTCCTGGTGGATGTTCATCACCATTCTAGGTGAATGCACTAGCTTCTATTTGATCCATTCTTTCTTTTCAGCCGTGAGCCATGGTGCTAGCCTATACCTCAACCCTTTCTCAATAGGTAGTGCTTTATCGTGGCAGATTGCACCTTCCTGGTTCACATGATCCCATTTGTGGTAGGTAATTTGAGTGCAATCAGGAAGAAGGTAGAGCTGTTTCAAAGTAAAATGACAACCCGTGAGGTGGGAATGTGGCACTCTCACACCAATTGAGTACCTTCCCCTTGCGGATCAGGACCCTGGTGCTCTAACATGATCCAGGGTAGTCGACTGTGGTCAAAATGCCCTTTTGCAGGGTCTGTTTGCCAAATGCCTGCTTGCAGCTGCCACTAGAAATGATGTCAGAGCTTGCACCACTGCAAGGAGATGGATTTGAGTTGTTCCAGGCACTTACACCCTCAATCTTCTCGTCCAGGTCCATGCCAAACTCCCCGTCGCCGTCATCAAACTGAGACAGGGCAAAACAAAAGCAGGTGATTCTATGGGATGGTATCACCGTACATGGGCTGAGAATTAATAAAATTCCAGCGGAGTGGACTCACGACGATGCAATGGCCATCGATCTGGTCCTACGTCTGTGGTCCCGATATTGTCACGTGTCGGGCATGCAAGTGAGTAGCTGGAGTGATTCCACCTTGCGGAATTACAAAGACGTCCGAAGCAATTAAAATCGGGCGATTCGCCTCGGCGGAATTGTCCACCGGGCGAGTTGTAACGGGGTGATTCTCACGGCGAATTACATTGGAGTGATTCCGCGCGTAATTGGTTCGGGTGATTCCGCCGCGCTAAGTGTAATGGGTGATTTTACCGCGGCGATATCGCCGACAGGATTCCATCTCGTAGAATCGCCACGGGTGATTTCGCGGGATGAATGCTAGAACGCGATTCCATTCGGTGGTATCAAGGAGTGTGATTCCGTCCGCTACGGAATAAAGAAGCGGTGATTCCGTTCGGTGGTATTATATCGTGGTGATTCTGCGGGGAGATATAGAACAGACGGCCAGGATGCACCCTGTAGAGAGAGGGCTACGATACATCAAAGGGTACCTGACTCTGTCAGGTACAGAAAACGGAAGCTCCGGAACAGATCCTGTTCTCAGAGGGTCTGTGATTCCGCGGGAGAGTATTCACCGCGATGGAATCACCAAAACCAAGGTAAAGCTATTTTCACCCTGCTTTGAAAGTAGAATGATGAGCATTTGCAGTAACATACACATTTGTAGGCTCCCCAATGATGGCTACCAGTAGTATGTGCCAAGCAATCATGATTTAGATGGTCAAAACCATGTTAAAATCTTATATAATGGTTTTAACAAGCCATTAATAAAGCACTATGTATGCATGAATATGTGGAATTTGTCTCACAAACCACAATTGGTTTTAAAATACCATTGTACAACATTGATAACAACATCAATAACCACTATAAGTTTGGACAAACCACTATAACATGTGGTTTTCTTCTACTAAATTAATTTATGCATAAAGAACCACATATATGATGGTTTTTGCATGATATGATACTAGTTAAATATAGTTGTTCTTTTTTGCACTCCTTGTGTAACAGTTCTAAACAGGAATCTTCTCTAGGTAGGATGTTGCACCAATGAATGTTGTAGATGTTCTTAGGTTCGGCATATCTTTATCTACCCACTTGTGACTAGTATGATGCATGCAAATGAAACAAAGACCAAAGTTTGAATCTGCTTGTTGGCATCTTTGGTGCTTTGCGAAAATGCTTTTCAACAACAAGAAAGACAGGGAAGGCCCTCCAACTGATGTTCATTGCTGTTGGACTGATGTTAGAACCCTGAAAGTAATGTGAATGGACATGTCCACTTTGCGAGGTGGGCAATGTCCTCTCAAACTCATCGATCAGGTTTTTGGTGCTATTTATCTAGGCCCTTATGAAAGACCAGGTCTTCGTGTTGATGACTTGGAAGAGTGACTTTCCAATGGAGGCTTTGTTCATTGAACAAGACCGTTGTCTTTGTCTGGCTGACTGCATGAGCGAGCCATCAGATACATTGAATGTTATGTCTGAATGACTGCACGAGCTATCTAGTAGGCTGCATGCTTTGATAGTTGTTTCTTATTCATTAGTTGATTCTGAGGTAAATTTGTCAGTGTGTTGTTGTTTCTACCAACCAGATTGTCGAGGTATAACAAACATCTTTATCTGACCTCATCCTATGAAATCTGGAGCATCCGTATATCTAAGGAAGAAGCGGTTTATCCAGATACAAAATGGTGGTTTACCCAAAAAACCACCATTTTCTATCCGGATAGACCACGAGCAAATTGAACGGTGTTGATGTTCCGGGGACATATCATCTTTGGATTGATCATAGATTCGGTTCAAAAACCTTCTACATTGCCTTGCCTTTCTCTAAAACATCGATTGATAAAGAGAGGAAGAGATTTGGGCAAGAGCCAAGCGGGATCAAAGAAAAGCAGTACAAGAAACTTATGATTCAAGCTTGAAATCAGGAGCATTTGGATAAACCACTTTTGTGTCCGGATAAACCACTTTCAGCTATAGATATACGGACGCCTATCCCGTTGTAGATATCTGGCGTCCTACATTTGTCCTTTTAGGGCAACCCAAAGAAAAGCATTACATTGGGTGGCCCATATGAATGATTCATGCCCTTTATCTCCATAAGGGACGCCTCACATGTAGCGTCTCCTGCGCCTCCCCAATGTGAACGTCCCCGGCAAGAATTTTGGGGCGTTCACATGTTGGACATCGCCGTCGCTACACCATCACCGGTTTTTGCTACACCAGCACCGGTTTTTGCTACTCGGTCACTGTTTTTGCACCACAACTTCAAGATTGCTTCAAGATTTTACCTATTGTTGCAGGTGAAGACCGAAATTTACTGGAAACGGAGGTCAAGACGTCCAAACGCTGAAGCAGCCGGTCGATCAGGAACTGCTGGAGCAGTTTGACGTCCAACGGTTTGAACGTTGAGCCGCCCGGCAAAAAAACTTAACATGTGAATATCTTTTTTGTTACATGTGAAGCGTCCCTAACGCATCTCTACGTGGACGGTGACGCGGCAAAAAATAGGAAAAAGGGGCCGCGTATGAGAAATTGTTGTTCAAAATATGCACCATAGCCGGCCCTCTGCCCTGTTGCGCACTATCCATCGATTATTGCCCTACTTCCCATCTTCAATTCCGGTCTCACTCCCACCTGCAGGATCCAGAAGCATGTAAGTGCCTTATTATTCCTCTGAAGTTTTTTGGGTGTTGTAGGATGGGAGCTTTCATGTCCAGGATTTGGTTTATGCTGTTTCCGGCAAAGGAATATAAAATAGTCGTAGTTGGCCTTGATAATGCTGGCAAGACAACTACACTCTATAAGCTTCATCTTGGCGAAGTAGTGGTCACACAACCTACTGTTGGAAGCAATGTCGAAGAAATTGTGTACAAGAATATCAGATTTGAGGTATGGTCTGTTGGAAATTGTTTAGGCCTGTTTTATTCTTGAGGATTTTGCTAGAATAGTTTTAGCGCTGATGGTGTAGTCAGATTTCTTCTATAAGTTGTTTCCCAAACGCTGTTACTCTTCTATCACATAACATAGATAATTGTCTGAACTTGGAAGCTTTGATCTAACTAATAACATTAATATTTGCTACCACCAATAGACCTTCTTTCCAGGCTTACTGATAGTTTTAAAACTTAACTAAGAAGTGCAACACTTTTTGATAATTCAGTCGGGATTTCTAGTTCATGTGCCTTCCTCTTAGTTTTCTCTACTGTTTAGGTTTTTTATGTCCATATGCCTTCTTCTTAGTCTTTCTACTGTTTAGGTATGGGATTTAGGTGGCCAAGAACGATTGCGGATGTCATGGGCAACATATTTTAGAGGGACCCATGCTGTGATATTAGTTGTTGATAGTACAGACCGTGCAAGGGTTGCAGTAATCAAGGATGAACTCTTTAGGCTCTTGCAACATGAAGATCTTCAGCAAGCAGTGGTTCTAGTATTTGCAAATAAGCAAGATTTGAAGGATGCAATGACACCAGCAGAAATCAGTGATGCGTTGTCACTGCATGCGATCAAGAATCATGATTGGCACATCCAGGCCTGCTGTGCTTTGACAGGAGAAGGGTTGTTTGATGGTTTAGGATGGATTGCACAACATGTTACTGGGAATAAAGCTTGAGCTTGGACATACATTTAATGGTATCTTTGGCTCGCTCATTCGAATATATCTGTCTGGTATGCTCTGCAGTTTGGAATATTGCTAGGTTATGTTTAGCCTAAATAATGCATGCCTGTTTTACATTTGAGGGCAAGGTCGAACACATGATACAATCAAAAGAGGGCTGAAGGAAAATTGCTGGTAGACATAATGCTTACCCTAGGTGGAGGTAAAATATGAGCAGATAAAGAAGACATTTTAGATTCGATAAGATGTCTTCTAACCATAATTTGGGAGATTTTAAGCAATTCCCGTAGTTTGTTAAAATAGGTGTTTTCTTCTGGTAAGAGGAAGGGTAAAATGGGCTAAATTAAGCTGCCTTGGTCTTTCAATAGCTAGTGCGTTCATAGTCAGTGAGAGTCTTCAAAAGTCAAATCCATCATATGCATTCCTGCATTAAGCAGCATCTTTTTGGCTTCGTATCTAAGGAAGTAGACTTTGAGTTATGAATTTAGAAAATTATTTTCCATCTAATTCAGATTGCTTGTTAATATCGAATGGCTGTCAATCTTGGTTCAAGGGTTAAAAAAGTGTTCAGACCCATTCCCTTCCAGCTTGGAAAGCTTAGTATCAAGTGCTTGTTGATGTGCTGTTTAAACTCGTACTCATTGGTTCTTGAAAGATGCTCAAAAATTTGCAGATGGATAAAACAAAAATTGAATTTGCACAAATGGTCAAAGTCTTCTATTTTCCCTGCTCTCATGGGTCAAGTCTAAATGCAGAAGCTATGCCTGTGGACTTCATGTACAATACTACAAAGTGCTTATAATATTACCTGAACAATTAGTGATGCCTTATTGTAAATATTACAAGAATTTGTCGCGACGACATTCGTTGCTACTGCTTTGTGCTTTTTAGTTTGCATGTTGTAAATATGAATGTAATATGATGTTGACAATAACATAGGCATATACAACATGGAATGATTTACACCTTCTAGTAAAATTTTAAATGGCTTTGAAGCTAGTGTATTTGTTCAATAAAGATTTGTATCTAGCATCCTTTGCTTCTTCCTATTCATGTATTCATTTTGCATGACGACGAGGCAAAATATTGAAGGTGCCATATATTGCCTTTTGCACTATAGCCAAACATGTGTTTTGCTTGTTCATTGGAGATGGAGACCCAAGCCTCCACTTGAATTCACTCCGATCCAAATTGTCCAAGCATTGTTCTACTCTTCGTTGAATTACTTTTGCAGCTGCTCTTTACATGAAACACCTCTACAGTATATTGCGACTTCCCATCTCCAATATATCTGAAATTAGAGAAGTCCATGAAACGGTGTTCATCTAATTTGCAGCTGCTAGTTCTAATTTGTTGCATTTCTTAAGGCACGTGTGCCACATATATAGGGCATATATACCTTACAACCTGCAAGCACATAATATCGGATGAATTGTTTTTCCCTTGAAAATAACCACCTATTTAGAATCACATTCTACCATGCTTCTAATGCTAAACAGACCTCTAGTATTATTCATATTGGCAATTATCCAGCATGGCAGAATTTCAAGCCTAGTACTATGGTTTGTATATCTCTATGTTGATGAGGAAAAAAAGCTAGCTCTAGAGGAGCAGAGGAAGGACAGTACACAAATTACTATGCATTTAGGGGTCTCACATATTCACTATTTAGTAAGGGCCTGCAGAGTGAAGGCAAGTCTAGCAAAAACACCATTCAATGGTGTAGTATCCAGTTATGTTGTGCTATGTGTCTTCAAAACTTTATCTCTTTCAAGGTGTTTTCCTCTACATTGCTTTATGCTGAGCATCCTGTCTTTCCTCTCACGTTGTAGCAGTAGTAGCACTTGGAAGACATGTATAACGTTATGAAAATATAAGCATCATATGTTTAGATGATGAATCCACATATGTTAGTCCCCTGGGATGTTCAATGATCCTCTAGCTTCTTTCTGCCATATTTGCTTCATCTATATCCATATTTGCTCCATCACGAAAATGGATGGCCATTGGAAAGATTATGTTGTAATTACACATTCAATAGCAGAATCGTTGGTACTCTAACTTGGCTACTCATGTAAGTGTTAGAAAGGAAGTTATTGATACGCTCTTAGAGACAAGTTCAGAAGCAAGACTGAGACTAAAAAGGTCTTGTTTCGCGATGCCGGCTTTACTTTGTGCTTTTAATTTTCATTTTGTTAAGTGCTTTGTGTTTTTTATTTGCATTTTTTGAAGATGGATGCATATCTACATATTTCATCATAACTTAAGATGATTTTGAGCTAGATATTTTGTCCAATAAGATTTGCATTATGTCGATTGCTTCTTCTTATTCATTATTCAGTCTATGCATGTAAAACATTAAAAGTTGGTGTTAGTGCACTTTTGAAAATTCACGGAGTTCGTTGGAGCAATAGGTGTCGGGTTACCCAAGTAATTGCACTTGAGCAATAGGTGATGGGTTACCCGAGTAATTGCACTTGGTTTATAGATGCTACAATGTGATGTTGCATTTGTTGGACGATGTTTTTATTTATTACTTTATGTCAATGTAGTAAGTCGAAGGTAGAATGCAAACCCTTGTTCATATTCAATGCAAACCCTTTGATTTATAGATTGCAATGATAAACAATCAAGAACAAAGTAGGGAGAGTGTTTACAATGTTTGCAAAGTATGATAGCATATAGTTGAAGGGAGAGACCTACAAAATTAGTTACTCATTGTTTGCAAATGTCTAAGTGTGATATGCCAACAAATTGTGTGCATCTCGAATTCCACGACTTATGTCTTTGCGCTTAGAGCCACCGGTATTGCCAACATTGCCACAACCTCAAACAGAATGTTAAGAGAAGGCCTACTACTTGGATTAATTCTTAAGAAACAGGCCAATTTTTTTGAATTGCCCACATAGAGAGAAGTAAGCCAGTTTTTTTAAATTGCCCACGTAGCCAGAAGTAAGATTATATCTTATGCATTTGGGGATCGATGATTTGTGCTTTTATCTTGATACTACCTCTTTGAACACTCAGCTAGGGAGCTCGCTGCTAAAACTGTCCTCTCATTGAATGTTTTAAAAAAAAAGCGAATCTGGAGCTAGATTTTTCTGACAAATCAAGTTGCAGTTATGTAGCAAAAGGATTGACAACACCTCGATTAAGTTAGTCGGCCCATAATTCAAGCACAAACAAAGTATTCCGTTGTATGAGTCACGTTGTCCCTATCTCAAACTCTTCGCTTATGACAGCAAGCAAGGCGGTGGATTAATATTTCTGTTTCTATGCGTACAGAAGAAAAGACTAAGTAAATCAATGCACTGCCTCAAATCCTGAACTCGTTCAGTAGTTTAATTTGTTCCTATGGACGCCAGTATGGACTCGCATGTGGACACTGGGTTGGATTGCTGTAAACTGTTGCCAATGGGCATAAAGCCGAAATAATCCATTGCTTCAAATTTCAAGTTCCGGCTTCTTTAACAGATCTGATCAAATCGGATCTTTACGATGCTTCTGAAACTAACAAAAAATGCTCCATCTCTCGATTAACTTAATTCATCTAAGATCTAAACGGAGCCAGATTATGCTTTCTGCCCTCTTTCCTCTTCTAATTTCCAAACAAAATACAGATGTAATATAAAAGCCTACATAATTCCTATGCTTTTGAAGGATCGTTGCCAATGGTTTCTTGACAAAAAAGAAAGAATGGCTTAAGCCACATCCAACTCAAATTATCTTGTGATGTCGGAACTATGATCTTAAATTAAGGCTAAATAGAGCTACGATAAACAGGAGCTAAGAACCCTGATTTTTTACCTTGGTGGAACATCATAAGACGAGGATCCATACCTTTGTGGAGCATCTTCTGCTCTCATTTTCTTTCGCGCTTGTGTGCCCTGCAAATCTAACCTGGACACATGCATGCCTTCCACAGTAGATAAACTTCGATGTTAGATCTGGCTTTGCTCTCCTTTCAGCGACCTCTTCTCGGCTTCTTTAGCTTGGATCTGGCTTTGCTCTCCTTTCCGCAACCTCTTCTTGGCTTCTCCTTGCATTGATCCGAGTACCTGACCTTTGCCCTTTATATATAACGCCAAACAATAGGCTAGAAACTTGCAGAAAATCGGTGAAAGCTTCACACACATATTCGAAACTTCCAGAGGAAACTAGCTCCTTCCAAACTTTTTGTTAGGGGTAATGTTCGGGTGCCGGGCGAGCCAGTGGCCGCACCCCGCATAATGGCCTGCACCCGAACATTCCCCCTCGAAATGTTAGGGCTAGGCCACATTTCGCACGTGTAGCCACATTTCGCACATTTTGGACCTCAGTCTTCACATTTCTGGCGAGCTTAGCGAGGTCGGCTATGGCGGTCCATTAGCCGCTTGCCTTCCTTGTCCACTTTTTTGCTTGCTCCAGTCGTCTTTTTTGTGTTGCGGTGTTTTGGCGTTGATTTTGGCGCTGGCGCCTCGATTTTGTGATTTTCAGTGGCGCCTGCATCTTTGGTCTTGATTCAGCATTATATGACAGCATTTTCACAGGTTTAGCATGATTATTTTTTGTAAACTGAATGTTTGATGATTATCTTTCGTATTTGGCATGATTTTCTTGAAATGCATGTGTCCTAACATGTTTTTCTTGCAGATTTCGTCGGCTGGAGGTACATGCAACAGTGGAGCATCATTTTTTGCAGAAGATCTTGATATCTTGGCGACATCTTCAGGTAAAATGACGAGTTCTTGTTATTTTTGCATGTTTGTACGAAAATATGACTGATCCATGTGCTTTTTTTGCAGTTGTGTCGGCTGGAGTAACATGCAAGCCTATCCCGACCTTCCTTGCTTGCTTCCGTGCTTTCTTGCAAGCCTATCCCGACCTTTCTTATGCAGATCAATTTGCTATGCAGATTAGTGTGTACCGTGCAAAACTTTATGCTTATAACTTGAGCTATTTGCGTTACCCTAAGGTCTGTGATGGCTAAATACCTTGTTTTTATGGCCTTTTTATTTTGCTTTGTGAACATTATTGCTTATAAGGTTCTGTTCTTTGTCTGGCCTGTAAAGATGGATGTTTCTATAGATCAGATAGGTGCTATAGATTATCAGAGTGCCATAGATGATCAGATAGCTGCTGAGACGTGGCATTCCTTTGCCATGCTTTCTGGTGTTGATGAGGAGGAAGTTACTGAAGATGTTGATAAGTTTTTGGAAGCCTTTCCTTCTGATAAGATTGATGAGTTTGCTGCTGAAGTAAAGGACAATGATTGGTATAATGTAGACAATAAGGATAAGGATGAGTTTTTAGCCTTGGATGATGAACTGATGAAGGAATCAGAATCTGGTGGTCTTCTTTAAGTGAAAAAGAAGAATGGAGATCTGTATCCCGCTGGCTGGTAGTTTTTTATGCAATTCTTTTAATTTGTTTTTATGCTGACTGTTTGTGTCTACAACCTTAGCGTTTTATACAGGGCTATTGGAAGAATGATCAGGAAAAATCAAGACAAAAGGATTGGAGAGACAGGAAATCAGGAAGTCAGGTTCAATATAATTACTAATGAAATTTTCACTAGAGCTACCTATGCTTTTGTGTTAGCTGCCAGGAGGTCTAGTGTGCAAGGTGTTGGCACTAAGGCTGTTAGGGCACCTTCTATCAGATTCAATTTAGAAAGGGACCTGTTAGCAGATGTGGATCATCACATGACATTTAATCGGGGCTGTCAGAAGCGTCTGTGCTTTACCTTTGTTCAAGTTTTGGGATTAGGGCAGGCGTGACGAACTTTATAATTTCTTTGGATCTTGATCTTTCTATTGGCAATGATGACTGTGGTGAGTTTATAGAATACAGTGAGAGGGAGAGTAAGAATTATCAGGTAACTGTAACAAGATATGATAGCAGTCATTTTAGGGAGCCTGTTCGCACGCATGAGGCAGATTTTGTCATCACTTTTAAGCAATATGGTAGGCATATGCCTGCCAAAGATAATGATGAACCTAGGAGTTTGTTTCTGACTTCTATTAACAGGCCTGCTGGAAATGTAAGTAGTTTGACCTTTTTTATCTTATTTCTTAGCTTGAGATTACTGATTGTTCCTTTTTAGGTTTGGTATTCCACCAATAAAGTTGGACTGAAGATGGTAAAATCTTGGCTTAAGACAATGGGTCTTTAATTGATCATGGGGAGATCTCGAATAAATCTGGACGCGTTGCAAGTGTTACACGATTGGCGATGGCAGGTGTTCCAGCTGAGGTCGGTATGAGAATCACAGGGCATCGATCACTTGAAGCGTATGAAAAGTAAGTGGTTGTAATTTCTGGTTGTAAAATGTTGTTATAATTTGTATTGATAATTTCTGTTTCTTAGGTATGACAGGACGAAGGATATTCAGATGCGTGCTGCTATGTCTATTATCTCCGATCCAGTTACTGAAACTGGTGCTCCCAGGACTTATGAATCAGTGTTAGCTGCTGAAATTGAGAAGAAACAAATGAATGATTGCGTTGGTTCATCCTCTGCTCCATCTCATGTTTTAGTTGCAGTTGATCCAAATGAGAGTGTTGGCCAGCAAGTATCTGTGAAGGAGTCAGATTCTGTTAAGGGGAAGGAAATTGTGATCCCAATTTGTGTTTCTAAGGCTCCAAGTTCTGGGAATGACAAAGAAAATGCTAGTACTCAGTTTAGTCTCTATGAGGGTATTTCTGATGAAGCTTTATTGGATTTGAAAATTCCATCGTCGAAAACTCTTGTCAGTGGTAATTCTCTGCAGCACGTTTCTAGTTTCTCCTTTTTAGGAAGTGTGAGCAATTGTTTCTTCATCCAATGCACTGATCCCAGTCAGATCAAAGACGCACTACAGAAATATCATGGAGAATCTTGTAATTCTGATAAGTCTACCATCTGATAAAACTTGTTGAATGCCTGTAATGGCAAATGAAACTGCTTTTGAATGAAACTTTTGTAATGAATTGCAGATTGCTTGAAGCACTGCAAATTTTGAATGGAAACTGATATAAAATTTTGGTGTATTCTATTGGTGAATTGTATTGTGAATTTGAATTTGAATTTGAATGTATTATGAATTATAATATATAGCTGGCACAAGCACTGCCAGATGGCACTAGCTAGGACAGCTGGCACTAGCACCCTGCCAGGTAGGACAGAAAGTCATAGGAAAATTATAGGATGTAAGAATGGTGATAATAAGGAGAAATGTGGCCTACCCTAACATTTCGTATGTATATACGTGTACAATTCAAATCATAATTTTCCATTAGGGGCGCTAGCGCTTAAGCTAGCCCCTTATCTTCCTTATTACAATTATATATTAGAGATAAAAATACAAGTTAAAATGCCGCAAGTTTCAAGCTTATGGGTATGTGAAAATCAACAATTTAATAGTGAAATTAGAAGAATTTGGTTCTTGGGGTAGTTGATTATGACCATAAAGCGGACCTCGAGAAATGAAATTGTCTACTTTGCAATGGTTCGCGAATTATATGGATTTGAAAGTTGCTATTTATGGGTTTTATGGATTGGAAACCATTGTCTATTTGGATGCAAAAGTTAGGTTATTTTTGTACAGTTGGTATTCTGGATGGATAGGGAGCGATTTTGTGGGAATTTTTTATGGTAGCACAGCATCCTCTGGCGTGGTCATGACAAGCAGCAGCCAAGTTCTGGAGTTTCTAACCTCAGCTTGCCTTATACCTTGTGTGTTTTGCAAGAGCACAGTTTTTTGGTAAGGTTATGAAATATCAACGGCCATTAGTGCAGCCATCGATATCTTCATCTTTGTTAGCTTTGAAACATGCTTTATTCTCGAGTTGGTGGATTTGGCCATAGTGCAAGATTTAGTCATACTGCATAGATTCTTTTATATACGAGCATGTATTTAATAGCGAAGTTACACCAATTTGTCCTTGGAGTAGTTGATTAAATGTCTTCGGATATCCTACACTAGGCAATTCAAATTATTGCTAGCCCTTGGATTTGTGGATTTGCAATGATAGTTTGATACCAAGGGTCTTAGATGTGTACACGTGGCAGCCATTCCAAGAACCTTCCCCCACCATCTAAAATTGTGGCAGGAGAATTTGAAAAACACCCGAGCCTCTACATGTGCGAGCGTCTTACATATCATGTTTGAACCAAATAAAATACACGGTGTTTTCGTGGACACAGCGAGTTTTTTTGTGTTGCCATGTTAAAACCAAAGCGAAGGAAAAAACACACGCGGATTTTTCAAATTTTACGCTGGTTCAAACATGACAGTGGATGATAATTACACGTGAGGTAAGCCACGTTGAATGATGGATGTATATCCCACCCGAGCCTCTACACGTGAGATAAGCCACGTTGAAGGATGGATGTATGTCCAATCTCTGCAATACCCAGTGCTATGCCCTAGTTTATAGAGATATTGTCTAGAAAGGATTGCTATGCCCTAGTTTATAGTGTCTAGAAAGGATTGCTATGCCCTAGTTTATAGAGATATTGTCTGAGTCTTGGGTCTTGAGTCTTGGGTCTTTCTGAAGACAAGAGAACTAAAGACTAGTTGGCATGGTAGATGCAAATTGGCTAGGGTTCCACTTCTCTCTATCCCTCTCTCAAGCCTTGTCAGGATAGGATAAACCGTAGACTTCGAAGATTGGACCTTGAGCTTGAACACCACAAAACTTGTAATAGAGCCCATTGCCTCAAATAGTCCAGGAACTCCTCGATGACCCAATGAGTAGAGGGAACTATGGATCGATACCAATGGAACTGAACTCTAGACACAATTTCTAAGTGTCGGAGGGTGATAACCTCCATAACTCTCCTCATCAAAGGAACATACCTCCATGCCTTCATAGCATCCCCCAACTGGTGAGCCAGTCTTGTCGATGTTCAGTTGAACTAAATCTTGCTTGTGGTGCTACTCAGCTTATGGCAATCCAATGAAGATGTAGCAGACCCATGGAAGACCACTTGAGTATCTTGGTATGGTGTTTCTGGCCATCGCCATAAGAGGTGGGATGGATTTCCTATAAATATCCAGATGTTTTGGCCAGTTGGTTGTGTCAGGGTAGTTCAGGAACATTATATTTGGTACGGAAGCAGGGCTCGAGTTCGAGTCTCCATGAAGACATGTATGACTTGGTACCGTTGGACGATATGGTCTTGGCTTGGTCTTGGATACCATAGATGGTGTGATCGATGCTCGAGGACGAGCATAGTTCTAGTAAGAGAGATTATAACGGACCAATAAGAGGTAGATCTTGCCGGGGTAGTTAAGGAATATTACATATCACATGTGGACTGTCGAATGAGCTCAGGAGAACTAGGAGCAAATGCATGACTATTCCTTTATATCAAGATCATACATCAAGACTCCAGAACATTAGTCCAGATACCCACAATTGGACTCTTAGGCTAGTAAAGCACCAAATGGGGAAGGTCCATTTATCTTCTAGCATCCATAGCTAGGAGCTTGGTAGTAGAATACTGGTGAGTGGCTGGAGCTCCACTAGATAAAACTTAATGACTTACACAATGGTTAAGAAAAACAACATAATCTGAACTTGTACTATCCACTTGAATTAATTACGCTTCTCAAGGCTTCTTCCGCCTACTAAATAGGTAACTCACAAACACATGATTTAGGGTTCATTGTAGACACAAAGCCCTCATCTCTTCAAATAACCTTTTTAAAATATCTATTTAAGTGCGCGAGACATGGCAACCCTACCATAATGATCTAGAAAGCTTGGAATGCATAGGCTGCTAGAGTTGAGCATGTCATCATGCATGTCATCAACTTACTTGTCCACAACTTATTGTAACGATCTAGAAAGTTGGAATGCATAGGCTGCTAGAGTTGATCATGTGTCGTCAAGTATGCATAAAGTATGCATAAGCCGCCACCCCCTTCCAATGTCCTAAAATTAGAGAACATTTTCACAAATAACAACAAATATTAACTAGGGGGGTAATTAGCTTCGTGAAAAATAATTTTTTATTTTTGTATATCACACATACTTTTTTTATACAAGATGACTTTTGAACATGGACCTGATGATATAGATATCTAGACCATTCAGTTTGAAAATATTCTCATGTCAACAAATGAGATGATTCTAGGATGGATATTCCATCAAGTCTATTGTCTCAGCCATCCTCCAAACAAGGGATATCGAGCTTATGAACATAACAGTGTCAAGTGAAATTATGTGTAGCAAAATTGGCATAGATATCTTTGGGTGACTAAACACCATACCACTGAAGCTTCACGGAGAATATACAAAGATCGTGAAGAGGGCTAATAGTTATTCTTATAATTTAACAAAAGTAACGATGCCATGTTATTCTATTGATAAGGCCTCTTCCAAATAAACTTCCAAACCAAGGTAGCAGCAATATAGACCATGTACCTGTAACATAATCTCCTATTCTGGTTGTGAATGGAGGGACAAAATAGGAGGCACTTTCATTTTTTTTCTGTGGCTACTCCAACTGCAACATTGCTTACCTGCAAAAGCCAATGAAATGCAATTTGTACAAATGGAGCAAAATAAGACAAATTTTGTTACACAAAGAAAGTCTAATTCTTGGCCAGCAAAGCTGTAACAATACTACTCCACAGACCACAAGGCCCTGGTACCATAATAATCCATCTTATAGGGGGCTGGTAGGATTGCAAGATCTGCTTTTGAATCTAAGCATGTTCAACACCATGCTGAAGTATGCAATGAATTAAGAGGATTTGCTGCACTGGCTGTTGCAAATGGATCCCTTGAATTGGAACTCAACTCTAATGCAACTCCCATAGCACAAACTACAATACTTGCAAAAATGTTCACACAGCAAGGTGATGAACCTTTAGGAGCTCTTAATGTAAGATCTGTCCAGAAGCACAGGGCTATGTTTGGGACTATGCCATGCTTATATTAAGGTGCCTGGGTATCCTGAAAGAGAACCTAATCAGAGATTCCATCCTTCGGAGATGTGCTCCAAAAAGTAGGATTGGTTGGCTGCAAGAGCATAAGATTGAAAAGCCAATTTGCACTTGAATCAGTCATCTCAGACAAGGTCAAACAGAAAATGAAAGAAGTGCATAATGCAGCAACGTTTTACACCAAGAGGCTTCTAAAGATTCTGACAAATCTGATCTAGGTGGCGGGACTGCAGAAAGTGATAAAGAAGACCACTGGATCAGGGCATATACTGATAAGTAAAAGAAGTAAAAACTCCACAATTTCTTTTAGAGGTTCAACCTAAACAGATAACCATGCTTGGTATTTGGATTCAGGTGTGATACTCAGGAGAATAGAAACAGAAACACAATAATGTAAACTGACAATCTGTTTCCAAATTTCGATGTTATATTTGCCAATGGACGCATGTTAATCTCTACATCATGGATAGCAATTAACCTGCCAGCTCTTACTAGGTCGTATGAATTTCATGTATCTGCCACATTTTGGCCGTAATAGACGTTGGCTCATCTCGATTCTGCTTGTATAATCAATTCTAGAGCAGTACAGAAGCCTTAGTAGGTAGCCAAAAATATGAACCTTACAAATCACGGTATAGAGATGTGTTTGAGCCACACTCCCACTGAGGAGTTTTCCAAGTTCGATGGCACGACAAATATTTTCATAAGATATGCGCTTAATCTTTCAAGAATTGTCTGACCTTCACTGGACCTTCCCAAGTGTATGCTTGAATTTTTTCAGGTTAAGGGTAAGATATTCCCACGCTGAAATACCAACATGATCTACAAGGGCATATAAAAATATAATTGCCAAGCTACGAATTAATGCTGACGTGGAATGCTGATATGCAATTTGGCTGACAACCTACACTATTGATGGTGACAAAAGTCAGCCTGGCTTAGCTAATGAAAAATAACCGCGTTCATAAACAATTCCATTTTCGTTGTATTTGACCATTCTTCGTCTTCTCTTCACTCTATCTACAATCCTACTTTATTGCCTAGAATTCTTGACAAACCTTACCAGCTTTCCACTTTCATCAAGAGTCATCGGGTTTTCAACATACACAGTCTGAGCTTGGGGCCTTCCAGCAGGCTGCAGTACAAAATCAGATGGTCATTGCACAAGAAGATGCTTGTAATAGCTCAAACTACATTTAACATATACAAACCACAGAGGTTGCAGAAGGCTGAGGAGGAAATGATGGCCTTTGCATTGGCACTGGCATTCGTGCACCGTTCATCTGTTCAAAACCCATAGCCTGGTTTTTATGTAAAACATTTAAAAGCGCATGTGTCCACTTTCCCCACGCATAACACGCAGAGAAAAGGAAAATGAAGAAGGTACATACAGGAATGGTTGTCACAAAGTGACAAAGGGCACACTTCACAGACTGCGCTCCATAAGCATACATAAGCATCATGTTGCACCCACCACAATTCACATGTGCCATTTGATTTCCTATTGAAAACATATACACCCTTATCAGTTCTAGGATAATAGTTAAGAGTTTTTTATTCTTACACTATTGCTCTTTAGGTTATTAATCACTTCAATGCTGTCAGTCAGGCTAAACATGCCCTGACATTTTTGCACCTCCTGATGTATGATATGCTAGAAGAGGGCATTTATTCGCAGTGATTTTGGCAATGATTTTAAATTTACTAACAAGCTTCTCTATAAATCATTTAACAATAAGTTGGCATGCTTCTTCTCACTATAATGAATTTCAAGTAGAGCATGCAAGATAGGAAGTTAAGTACAACTAACCTTCCATGGCATAATTTATTGTGTGGCAACAAGAGCATTGGACACTGCTTGCCCCGCGAACATACATCAATAACGTCCGACAACCTCCACAAACCAATTGTGCCATCTCAGATCCTGCACACGAACTCATAGCTAAGTAAAATTTTACACAAGGACAATTCTATTGCACTAAAACCAAGCAATGAAGGGAACGTTGTCTTTTCCCAAATCTGGTTCATCACGTATCATCGTTGCATCTCGTTTACTAAAATGGTCAGAACTCCAAAATCAGGTCCATTCGATTGAAGCATTCCTATTGGTTTTCAGTCTTTCACATAAAAAGAGCTTATATGCCTATTTTTGCTGCTTTCTCCAATATCTTGCTCAAGAAGCAATACTACATGCAAAATGTAGACTGCAAAGGTATCAAGCATGACCACAAACTTTGATGCCTGAGTGTTACTGTCAAAACCGTGAGATCCACTATATTGTAACGTCACTCAAATGCTAGAAAACCATGTACAAGCCTTTTGCCAAACTCCCAAATATGTTCAGATATAACCACTTGTAGATAGTAATTTCATACAAAAAAATGGACTAAAGAACCATGAGAGATAGATAGTTATATTAAAAACAAATAACATACGATGCTATTACATAGAAGCTAAATGAAATTTTATGATAACATGTACAGACCAGGAGGAACAGCAGTCACAGAGCTGCAAAGTGCGCATCTAACATTGGCAGCACCATGAGGATAGACAAGCAAAGTCCTGCAACCTATACAAATTATCTGGCTTTGTGGACCTAGCATAAAAGAGAAATCATGGTAGTGAATATCATGTCAATGCAAAATAGAATCTAAAACATAGATTAAAAGAGCGCAACAAATTCAAAGCCCATGACAAAAACCAAATGCCTAAGTACAATAATGACAATTCAATCAAGAAAAAGCGCAACATGGAGGGTAAGTAAACTTACTTGGCGGTGGGATGGGCACGTGTGGTTGTGGTGCAGGATAGGGTGCTAAAGGGACCGGCATTGGCACCGGAATAACGTTAGCCCAACTACTGACAACGGTACTGCTATTGCTTGTCTCAGAGACACTAGCAGATCCGAATCTTGACGCTTGGGGCTCACTATTTCCTGTTTCTGGTCGATAATTTGGCCCAAAACTACTGGCTAGCATCTCTCAGCACCTCAATCCTCAGGTTCAAGGCTCACAATGCTTGCATAGAAGCAGACGTCTACAGTCTCAGGATCCAAGCCACGAATTTTCAAGCTGAAAATTTTGTTAATTTCCCTGCCACCAAGTGCCCAACAAAAGGAACGGTTGAATCCCGATTTAACTGGAAATTGAGCAGTTCCTTGCAGATAAGAAGCTAAGGAACTGTAAATAGAAGCCCCAGATAGTGAAAAGCGGCGCCAGAGTTATGGCGCCGGGGGGTAAGATTAGAGCTCCGTTGTGAAGAACAAGTCTGGTCCCAGAATAAGAACAGTAGCCGTTTATACGAGGTCGGTACTAGGGACTGGTCACAATAAAAAGTGAAAGCTCTTGTTGACGTGGTGCATACGTGGAATGATACATTTATCTAAAGGGAAACTGCGTAGGCCTAGCCTTGCACCATTTGGTTTTCGTGTTTGGTTTATTTGCCTGAAGGGTTTGAAATTTTCTAATGCAAACATGTCTCTCACTTTTCTTTGTGGGTTGCCCTAAAGGGGAAGGCCTCTCTTCTACGGGTGGGTGAGCATATTCCCGGATATGCCCGGATATATACCCAGATATTCCATACAACTGGCCTAAACCTGCAACAACAGGTAATTTGTTGATGGATGTGTGGACAACGGCTGATGCGGCAAGAACCTGATAGCTTCTTATGTGGATTATCTTGCTATTTGCTTTTGTTTTGCCTAGTGGCAGCCCTCTCTTTGTGGCGGCCTGCTACTTCCCACATGCCTTGAGCGACTTCTATCACACCCACTCGGATGTGGTTAGGCTCGACCCCTTTGTCGATCTATATGGTGACATACAGCAGCACAAACAGCGGGGTAGTGTCATACTCCTCGGAGTCTTTAATGCACGCACCGAAGCGGAACAGCCTGTGAGATTTGACCCTTGATTGACGATGTGTTGTAGCTGCATCCTTCAGAAGGAGCTTGGCCACGGGCATCAGATGACAATCAAGTCATGCGCTATAGTAGGCAGTTGTTGTTGCTCTGCACTATCTTTGACCTTGTATTTTCTTCTTTGTTCAAGCAGATTGTATACAGAGCTCTTTTGTTTTTCTATAGACCTTCGCCCTTTTTGGGGTCTCTATTTCGCTTATTATGTGTTCTATTTGAAATTTCTTTGGTTCTGGTTGTGTTCTATTCCAACATGAAGATGCGGCATGTCTCCTTTATAAGGAGTGGTTGTATGAATCCAGTGCTTTACGATTCCCCAGAAATCAGGTGGGTGAATTTGAAGACAGTGCATTTCAAGGGGTTCGGAGGATCTATATCCAGTTGCCTTCTCTAATAAGGTATGCCCAACTCATTATCTTTATGACAAGCAAAAGCAGGAGGTTTTGGATGGCTAGCTCTTCACTTTGGATAGTACTAGATTATTCATTTTTACTCAGGCTCTGTTCCTGGCTGCTATTCCCTAGTCTGGCGCGTGCTTGGTGCATTCTTTATGTTTCTTTGTTATGGAAAAATTCATTCGTTGGATATTCACATCTGAAATTTTTTGTCTCTTTATGAAGATCAGATGCTGCTTCATTCCTTTTCTAATGTGGCTTACTGAGATGATCCATGTAAGCCGCCTTCACTACAATTTCTTGAATAATGGTATTGGGTCTTTGAATTTGTCATAGGCAGTATACTTGCTGCTTTCATTGGGGACTATCTACTACTGAACATGCATTTCAATTATTTCTCTCAAAAGCTTTCTTCTCAACTTATCCATTTTGCTTTAGGTTCGAATCTTTGAAAGCTCCAGAGGCATTCTCTTTGTATTTGGATTTGTTTTGGCTTTAGGTCGTAATTCTTCTGTTTTAGCTTTTGAATAGTGATTTCGAAGTTATGTAGAGTAAGGTTAGCTTTTGAATAGTGCTTTTGTAGTTATGTAGAGTAAGGTTGCATGTGTGCCAGACAGGTTCTCACTATTAGAAAGCATGATATATGCATGATCTTTGCCGCACTTTCTGCCTGCACACGCAGTCTACCAGTCTGCAATGAAGTTTACAGTAATAGTTTTGATTATCAAATATTAGCTTTCGATTTTCAAGATTTTGGACTTGAACTCAAAAACAACATGTTGCTCTCCAAGGAACTGTCCTTTGAAATTTGCCAAGGGTTTTTCAAGTTTTTTTGTACTCTGACACTAGAATTCACACTTCATGTTCTTGGGGCAATGATAAGCAAAACAATTGCATCAAAATATTCTTCAAGTATTAGCTGGATCACTGCTTACATAATTTCTAGTTTTATCATTATATGAGTTCTGTGATATATGCACATGCATAAAACATTAGCGTGATGTTTTGTGATCTTGCAGGAGATAATCAAGTTGTATTCGTTATAATCAAAGAAGGCATAGTTGGCTGGTCATTTGATTGCTCTTGCTTATTATTTTATTTTGCGAAGGATACGTCAATAAGGGTTTAGGGCAATAGTTATGCGTTTCATATTGAGTCAAAGGGTTGTTTGTATTCTGTTCAATAAAATGTCCAGGTTGCCTTTAAGTTATTCTCTCCTTATTTATTGACAGCAGACATGCAACGACATCTCGATGCCCTGGACACATTTTGTCAAGCGACTGATATGCGCGTCAACTTGGCCAAGACTAAGGTGGTTTTCATATCATCTTCACGACAGCCGAGGATCCCCTCCTTCCGTTACCGAGGGCAGAATGTGGAAGTAGCATCCACATACAAATATTTGGGAGTGGAGTTTCCGTCTACTATGCACTGGGACACATCCATACGGCTACGAGTTACGGCGGGCTGGAAAGCACTATATGCAATGCAAAACAATAGTCATAGAGCGGAGTTGTATGATTGGACCCATCACCACACCTGCTCAAAGTCTTAGTGGAGCCTGTCCTTTTATACCGGGTTGAAGTATGGGGCCCAATGGTATCCCTCGCTACTTGGAATGACTTGGAGCAGGTGTAAAAGCCTTCTTGGTACGAGCACTAGGGGTGAAGTCCACAGTCCCATATCAAATTCTACTTCAGAAAAGCGATTCTTGCCTCTTCAGAGGCGGCCCTTGATCGCCACATTGTCTATTTTCGGAAGGTGGTCAACATGGACGATGCTCGCCTCCCAAAACTAGCTTATATCATGGCAATGGGGCCACAATGCCTCAAGGCCTTCTTTGGAGGAAAAGAGAGCTCAATGGATGGCTAGATGGAATGTGCGGGAGCACAGTGCATACATGTGCAAACAGAGGCGGTCGCCATAGCTTGAGGCAATATCTTGACGCTTGCTTCATCAGCAAGCTTTGGGATGCCAAAGCCCTTGAACAGTCAAGACAAAGACACTACCGGCCACATAAATCCCACATTGGAACGAGGCCCACAATGCTACCTGTGCACCCACTTGCCCATGAAAAGCCTTGGACTCATTGCCTCCATTCGCCGCGGGGGCACATCATCTTCAATTGAGACAGTGATGGATTGGTGAGCCACGTCGGGGCGAGCTCACATCAATCTTTGCCAAATGGGAGTCATTGAGGATGAATCTCATACCCTTCAAAGTTGCCCGAAGATATGATCAAATCCGGACGCTATCTTTGAGTTGGTCAGGCCTGGCTAGCCGCTACATGTGACATTGAGCACGGCATCCGTACGGATGCTAGGATCATACCTTCAGGAGGTCATGGACATGCAAGATCAGCTATGTCCCTATACATACACATTTATTTCATGATGATGTATACTTGTACAGTTTGACAGCATTCTTATTACTGCCACGGTTTTTCCCTCGAAAACCCTTGGTGGGGGGGTTTTTAACCCTGACGAAGAATAAGTTTGCTCTTTGCCCTTCCCCAGGTCCCATAGGCGATTGGTCTCGATGGGCCGATAAAAAAACTATTCTATTCTATTCTATTCTATTCTATTCTATTCTCCCCTTGCAGGATGCTGGTTGAACCTACCTCTATTATTCATTGCAAAGTCAAATCTTCTCTATCCTATTTTTGAAAATCGCTTTCTTCATTTATGAAGATGAGCTTATTTGCATAGCCCCATGGTTTGGCGCATCAGAACTGCATCAATCGGCTCAATGTCACAAAGGCTTCTTCAATAGCGGCTCAATGTCACAAAGGCTTCTTCAATAGTTTCGTTTTATGCAAACCTATTAGGATCACGAAGCATTTGGATAGCTGGCCTTTCTTTTCTTGGTAATATTTTTCATGTAGACCCTTTGCAATATTATCTTCTCTTGAAGTGGTTGCAGGTTGTTGCAAATGAATTTAATGTTTGTCTGTTCTAGGGCTTTTGGTTGTATTGAAGGGTATTATATGTTGTCAAAGCTAGAAGCACTATCCTTTCAAAGTATGCATATGCAGCTAATGTATGATGATGCGCGTGCAAGAACACATAATTATGAATTTGATCTTGCATGTTCACTATTGGACATTTGTCTCTTTTAACTTAATCTTACATGGTATTATCTGTTGTATCATTATCTCTTTAATTTAGAGAGATTGTACGATTAATAATACATTGTACCAGGGCTTGGGTTCCCTTCCCCTTTTTTTTTTAAGAGTCAACTTCCACTAGAAAATGGTCATTCACGATTTGGAGAGTGCCACATTATTAAAGTGGATAAAGGGTTTAATTGCAAGTGTGTTCATGCAATGTTTTTTGGTATATCCTAATCTAAGTCATTTACCATTTTTCTATAGGCTTGGGAAGCTTTCTGAGTGCCTTCATCTGTAGAGGCCATGTGAAGTGTCATTTTTCAACTAAACTTTTCTAATAGCAAAAACATTAGCATAATGAGTTGTATACATATGTTGGTCTTTACTTGGGTTAGATTGTTTTTTTTTTAATAACTCCTAATGGATGTCTTAATCATTTATTGATTGATCGGGCTTTTGCAGCATGAGTTGCTTCCATACATTGAACCCAACATGTTGGTTAGAACGTTCTGAATTTACCACCCAATGACTTCTGATTTTCTTGCGAAACTTGAGAAATATTGTTTTTTGGGATTGAGGAGGCAATGATGTCTGGTAATATGATATTCTGCAGAAGCTCACAAAGCCAATACAATGCAAGCCATTGAATGATACAGAAGAGATGTAGCTCGGATTAACAAAGCACCATGACACACAACAATTATTGTACAAGGTTTACAGATTTGAACTTTAAGGTTACGAGTTTTTATTAAGTTCATTATTCATTATGGGGCATCCAAGCAATTACAGTTTCTTATTCACACGCTCTACTACCAACATTGAAGTTGCACAAAATATGCGAAATTTGAACTTAAAAATAGAATAGAATAGTTTTTTTAACGTCCACGGAGACCAATAGGTGAGCAAGGGCAAATACATTCATGCTTTCTTGCTCATAAATTTTCGACAATAACCATGTATTATGGCTAAACCTTGTATTATGGCTTCTCAGCCATTGGATAAGAGCACATCTGGCAGCATATTCCTCTCCATAAATCCACAACATCCAAACCGAGTCTTCTGCAGGTCAAATTGGCCCTTGTTGACCCGACTTTCAAGGGGCGTTATTAAGGCACATACCATTGCATAAAACAGTATTTTCACTTTAATATAGTATAGTATGAAAAGAAGATGACAGGCTACTGCATGCCAACACTCCATGACCCAAAAACATGAAGAACACCACAGAATCACATGAGCCTGGGGAATCGAACCCCAGATGAATCCACAACTCATCGCTTATTTGGACAACGCGTTCGGATCATGCATAGGGGCCATTAAACACATGCCATTGGCTGCCATTCCAAGCTTCAGCTGTCAATGGCATGCATTTGATGATCCTATGCGTGGTTTCCTTGACTGCCTCGAAGCCAACAAACACAATTTGTTAGTGAGCTTGGGGAATTGAACCCCAACGCAATGCCAACGCTCATTCGAGCATAAGGAAGATCCCAGTAGAGGGGGTCTCCCTTATGCCTAGGGGCCAAAGGCCACTGAAAGTCTGCAGATTCAACAAAGCATGAACAACAGACAACATCAAGAATGTCACATATTCATAGGCTTACAAAATGTACAAACAAGAACATTGCAAACAGGATGAACAACAACAAGGCCTAATTCAAGGTTTCATGCTTCCTGGGCTTATCGATGTTTTGGCTTTTGCAAAGGTTTCAAGCTTGCTAAGAGCTTGAAGCTAAGATTCTGTGAGCTTTAATCTATAAAATAAAGAATTTGAGCTTTTGTTTTTGAAAAACATGGCGGGTTTAAGCCGATGAAAACTCACTAGGATTGAAGAATCTGAAGCAGTTGACAGGCTGAAGGGCGGGCAGCGCTCAAGGTAACCTAAGTTTAAGATTATGCATCCTTAACCCTGACATCCTTGAGGAAATGGCAAACCTTGTATATGGGCTACCGAAAATGCTGAAGAACATTCTCGAGTATGGTCTCTTCGAGCTGTGGCATCTTCAAGCACCAACTATGACATCTTCAAGACCATAAAGGCCTATCCACTACCTATCCCTATCCACTTCATGGGAACAAACCTCTCATGCTCATGATTCAGCCATCTGGTGCTGCAAATCCGACCAAGGCTTCTACCTGCCGTTGCTCAGGGCTTCTACCTAACGTTGCTCAGGGCCTTTGCTCAGTTTGAGAAGCTCATGGTCATTTCTATCTGCTATCTGCCATTGTTCAGGGCCGCTGCTCATTTTTAGAAGCTTAGTTGTGTTGGCGTCATCTGCAAAAGACCCCAGCTTCTCTTTGTGACACCTGAAACAAGGGGATCGACACCTGATGCAGCCGATTTAGCATCCACTTGAGTCTTGGACACCTGCATCTACCTCCACCCGCGACCCAATCCAGAACTCTGAAGAAACCACTGCCCCGTTTCTCCACCACAGATCCACGTAGGTTTCGAACTGCAACCCAGGTGCCACCATCACCAAAGTACGTATTTTAATATGAATACCTTCATTAACCTTCAAAAATCATATGTAACAAAAATACTGGTTTTGATAGAGGATACATTATCGACAATAACCATTTTGCCATTTTTTTGTCAC
This sequence comes from Isoetes taiwanensis, assembly GCA_021234155.1. NCBI lineage: Eukaryota > Viridiplantae > Streptophyta > Lycopodiopsida > Isoetales > Isoetaceae > Isoetes > Isoetes taiwanensis. The sequence continues at coordinate 2,509,045 of JAJEKV010000004.1, forward strand.
CCCCCGCCCTCAACCAATGGAATTTAAATATTTACCAAACCCAGGACTCGGACACAATCAACACATAGAGAATGGAGAAAAGATGGACGCTATGACTATGCATCAAAAGCTTTCAAACATGGAGATTCGCCTTTATTAGGAAGGATTTTTAAGCATAACTAATGTTCTATTAACTTTGATGCGATTGAATATAAGATGTTTCCCTATGTTGATAAGCTATACAATACGTCATCAACTGCAATAAACAACACAAAAGAAATAGTATTGAATCCCATCAAATCACATGCGCATCGATGTTTGTCTCTTTAATGTCCAGGATCGTCAAGGCACCCTTTACTACAAGCTTGAGACATCCAAAATGCACAAAAACAACCATACCATATGATCGCCCCTTCCACACTTCGACGACTAATGCCAAGTATTGTCGGGCACACATTTCTACTTTTGTTTTATTAGGATAACTCAATAGAAGTTTGAGAGAGCATATATGTATGGGGGGAGGTAGATTTAGGCAGGATACTCTGTTATAGACCATGCATCGACATTCCATGCATCTATGTAGAATTATCGCTGGGTAACAACTCCATAGATAATTTTTGTATCCATCTCAATAACTTTTACAATCACTGAGAGTGCATAACTACTACACAATTGTGAGCTACCGACAAAAACAAAAAAAAAAGGGGAAAAAAGAAAAAAAAAATTATAGGAGGTAGCATTGGAGCAATGTCGAGTGAGTGTTCTGGACTTGGAGAGGTAGTGCATGCCATCATTCCCATGTAGAGTGGGAGTACTATTGCAGAGGGTGATGAATTGAAAGCGATATTGCATTTAAATCCTCTTGCAAGGGCGCCTCATGAAGAACCAAGTAGCATTGGTGCACGTGTTAGCACGAGGAGGATGAACCTAAGGCATGCAGAGGCATTCCGAGATGGAGATACCACCAAAATAAGGAGAAGGGCTGGATTTTGGAAAATAGCTTGAAGTGATGCAGTCAGCAATATTGCGATGTGGGAAGGATGAGCAAAAAATGCAAACACTGTGGGGCTTTGGTTTGGAAGGATGAACTTGGTACATTTTGTTGTTCAAATGGGAAGGTTTCATTGCTACCTTTCCCCACACCCCCTCTAGCTCTCATGGACCGGTACACACGAGGGGATGAGATTGGAAAGGATTGTCGATCTGGTATTAGAAAATATAACAATGTCCTTGCATTTGCCTCATTGGCTGTCAAACTCGATGCCTCTTTGGAAAACTCCGTTGGAAGTGCATACACTTTCAGAGTCAACTTTGCTGCCTGGTAGTCAGGATGATAGTTCCTGTTTCACACAAGTTTATATCATGGATGGGCATGAATTGTAACTAGATCATCGTTGAACATTTAGTGCTATCAAAGACCCACCTTCCATGCCTGAAGACGGTGCCAATACAATTTCAAGGTTCACAAGGAATGTGGTTTACACAGATGCTTTTGATGGACGTAAGTGTCATGTCCTCGACTAACATTCTAACGTCCATAGTGCATGTATATGTGTTTTTTTTCAAGGGTTCCCATGTCTCTTTGGTGTTTATTGACCTTCTGAATTTGTGCAGATCATAAAGCCCTAAGCACTCTTCGTACCTCGGGAACTTGAAAATCCTAAGTCAAGGGCAATAGTTCACATACGTCGTACAGATGGTAAGTGTAAGATTTGTTAGTTCTAACAATAATAATTTCTTATATGCTTCTTAATAGGTTATTTGATCATCTTAATTAATGAGTTTATCAATGCATTTCTCCTAGCTCCAGTGCCAGAACTTGATATCATTCGTGATTTCGCGACAGGCATAGGAACAAGAGATGAGGAGACTTTGTCAGACTACTATCCACTTTATGTCACTTTAGATTGGAGGCACTCAGTGGCGTGGCCACAGGACAGGCACCCCCGGGGTTTGGGATACAACCCGAACTATAGGAAGCAAGCAGGATATGAGGTGGAGCTTGAACGCGAGCTACAGGGGATTGATGCCCTCTATCCATTGCATGATAAGTGTGAATGGTTGGTGAAGGCTTTACTCGCAGCAGCCAGTAAATGCTTTGCGCTTTGCGCGACAAAAAGCTCCCCGCCGAGGGACACTGTGCAATTCCCTCAAAACTCTGGTTTAACGCGGAATGTAAGGCTCTAAAGAGTTAGCTACGCACCATCTTAGATCCACAGCTCGCCCGCCACGCCATTAGGGACTATAAGGCATTCTTGAAATCCAAAAAGCATCGCTACATTGCGTAAAATCAGCAACGATGTTTGATCTACTTGATGACCGAGCCAAAAGCCTTTTGGTAGTAGAGTGTTGTATAAGAGGCATCAACCACCGGAAATGTTACCGCTTGCACCGGTGGAGACAACGGTTGGCGGTTGCCATGACCCCCGAGCAATTGCCGACGGCGTGCGAGATCAACTATGAGAAATACTGCGCAGCTCTCGAGGCGGACATCCACCAGGGTCTTAGGCATCTTGCGAATGGTAAAGCAAAGGGCTTGCAGGGACTTCAGGCCGAGCTGTTGAAATGGGGTGGGCCAGCTTTGCTCGGACCTTTGACAGGGATAATCAATCAAGCCATCGAGAGGGGCCTCAGCAGGAATGGATGGTTAGTAAAGTCACCCCTATTCATAAGACGGGAAGCAGGGATGACTCCACCAACTACCGTATGATCATGGTGAGCCCGCTACTCGCAAAACTTCTAGCAGGGGTGCTGGAGAAGAAGCTAACGCAATGGGCGGAGGAAACTGGAGTGCGTGCAGTTGGCCAGGCAGGTTTCCGCCCTGCCCACTCCACGAGTGATCATATTTTTACTCTCAGAATCCTTATGGAAGCTAGCCGCAATGCACGACGTGACTGTATTGTTTGCTTTCGGGATTTTAAGACGGCATATGATACGGTCCCCGGGACTGTTGTGGCAACGCTTTGGGGAGCTACATGTCCCACAAGATTTGCGTAAATGCCATCTACCGGCCGTATGACTAATATATGCCACTTTGCTGCGTCGGACCAACGGGTGAACGAAACCATAGGTGTTAACACAGGGATGCCCGTTATCTCCAACGCTTTTTGGACTCTATATTGACAAGTTGGAAACCTGGATGCAAGAACATGGAGGTGGTGGCCCGCGGTTGCCAGAGGCATATACAGTGAAACAGTTGCTCTATGCAGACGATCTGGGCTTATTATCCCATATATCCAGGAGTATGCATGAACATTTGGATGCTCTCAAATCAATTACGGACATAGCAGAATGACAAATCAACCGCCAGAAAACCAAGCCGCTATTGCCAATCACATGTCACAAGAAAGATGATATCCCAGACTTCTATTACATAGGACAAAGGATGGAAGTTGTAAGGACCTTTAAGTATCTGGGAATCAATTTCTCTGCTAACATGCTATGGGATGACTGTGTAGAAAGGAGGGTCAGCGCGGGATGGAAAGCCCTGTATGCAATGCAGAATAGCTGTCACATAATAGATCTCTGCGATTGGGCACGCAAAGCACACTTGTTTCGAGCACTCGTGGAACCAGTACTACTGTATGGGGTAGAGGTCTGGGGGCCCGCGATTAGCAAGGGTACTTGGGATAAGCTAGAGAGGGTGCAGAAGGCTTTCCTGACATACAGCCTAGGCGTCAAGGACACGGTGCCTTATCCAATTTTGTTGTATGAGACTTGCTTTTGGCCCCTGCAGCATTCTGCTATGCGCAGGCACCTTGCATATTTCCATAAGGTTGACAAAATAGATGCACAACGTCTTCCTCCCCGGGCTCTGTTATTGGCACAAGGGCCGCAACGTCTGAAGAGAGTATGGCAAGAGCATTGTAGGGGATGGTTCGCACGATGGTCCATAGACTATCAACACATTGTGGATATGTCGGATATCGCAGAGCAGGAGCTGCATTTGAATGCGTGCTTTGCTGCCTCTCTGTGGGATGCGCCCACTCTTGCAAAGCCCAAAACAGAGCACTACCACATACAGGTCAATCCGTCCCTTGAGCACGACCTCCACCAGTATCTGAAGGCACACATTTCCACCAAGAAACGAAGAGCTATAACTGCAATAAGGACAGGGTCCCACCATCTCAGAATTGAGACAGGCCGCTGGGGTACGGATGGAGGGCAGGGAATCCCCCGGCATGAGAGATTATGCCAGTGCTGTCACATGCAGATAGTAGAAGATGAACACCATGCTCTACCGGAATGCCCGGCATATGCACACGTCCGAGCAGCTCATGCCGATCTCAGATGCTTTGAGATAGCAATTCACCAACTGCTGGCTTCGCCAATGGTGGCATGTCTTGCGTCCTACATTCTGCAAGTCTCCACCGTCAAGGAGTCCCTCACAGCACAGGGAATGTGAGCGCCCAAATAGGGCCTCTCAACGCCTACTACAAGGGTTTTTCCTCCCACATGGGGGGTTTTTTCATCCCAGTGGTAGAGACACATTGTACAGGGTTTCTGTACATTGTACAGGGTTTCTGTGGTTTTATTTTGTGTTTGAAAACTTTCCGCTCTATTGTAAAACCGTCTCATAGGCTAGTTGGTCTCCGTGGACATTAAAATATACTTCCTTCCTTTCCTTCCTTCCTTTCTATCTTCTTCTGAAATGATATCTTATTATTGTGGGAGTTATGCAGTAATTGATAACACACACTGGCGTGTTGTTGTGTTGGATTAAAAAAAGTTCCCCTCCAAATATACATGTAGGGAAACTTGCTTCAAGTCAGGAGGCATCACACACATTGGTGTTTGTGATGTTCCATAGTGCCTATTTCGTAGATGCTTGCCCTTAAGTATGTTTCTTATTCTTATTCTTTGAAAGGGATAATTTGCATATGTTAAGTGTTTCATCTTTGATTTCAATGATTTATTCTTGTCATTTCATTTGATACAAGCCTGCCTGAGGTATCTCTTTCCATTTGTTCATTTGCTTCGTAATTGTTCCATTTGTTCATTTTGGTAAGGCCATGGCAATGGCATTGGCAATACTTTATATCAAATAAACAAGTTGTTTATCAATCTTGTCAAAGCCTCAAACCAAAATGCGAGTTTATTATTTGCTCTTCATGCCAACAATAGGCTATAATGATTTGCGGGATATATTAAGATTAATGCATTACGCCAAGTATAAAAGATGCAGTTTCAAGTACGATTATACCCCATCTGGACTTCCAACATTGTATCATGGCGTCTACTTATTACTAGAGTCTGTAGAAGGCTACTTGGAAAGTCATTTCAATAAAAAATAGGGCACAAAATCCACAGTCGAAAGTAAATATCATGATACGTAATTTGAGTTTGTCAGAGATCAGAGAAGGGTTACAAAGAGAGGGCACATGCTAGATTTACTGGGACAATGAGAATAACTTTGGAGCGATCTAAACTCTACTCTACACAGCTCCTAGTTTTACTACAAACTTTAAACTAAGTCTCTCTGTGTGTGAGGGAGGGGGGAGGAAGCTTCAATACCCGAGTGCACCACACCTCATGCATCACTATAATGATGGTTTATTGCTTCCATAGTTGAGCCAAGATAAGGCTTTTTCATTGACTATGGCACATGTTTATGCGATTCTCAGCCCTTGGTAAACCATATACCTTTGATTCTTTGAATTTGAAAGCCTCAATAATGGATGGATACCCGTCTATGGGGTGTTTACCTTCTAAAAAGAGAAATATTTGCGGCGCCTTAGCCACCGCAATTAATTTCTTATAGGAATAAATGCATATGAAAATCTTTTTCATCCCAAACGCGTTACGGGACAGGTGCATATAGAGGGCAAAAGCCCATATGAAACTTGAGGATGAAGCCTCATCACAAAACACAATAACAATAACAAAGTATCAAATTATAAAGCAGAGCAGTGCAAGGCTATCCACAACTGACCCATGGATTAGAGGACTACTGATCACGACTAATAGCCTGACCTCCACGATATACTGTCCATTTCTTTTCTCGACGCGCTTCTCGAACCCGACAAAGTTCCTCTTGCTGTCTAATGTACTAGGTTGAGATATTCCTGGACAGAAAAGGTGGTGCCTTTTAGGTGATTGTCATCGAGGACGATCACATCCGTTGACCCAATCAGATATGCTGAGATGAGGCATCTGCCTGTATGTGCATCGCCTCAGTGAAAAAATACGTCGTCTCTGTAGCTGAGTGAGGTGAAAAAAATACGTCGTTGTCTCTGTAGCTGAGCAATCACTCATCTCTGCAAGCCTGACAATGCAAAAGTTGAGGGCCCATATCCGATGAGTGCTACCTGACAATAAATCCACCACAGAGGTCGAAGCCTCTGCAAATCTAGTGTGCATCAACTCCTCGTCCAAAGTCTGCGTGGAGATGTGTATTCAGCCACAATATCATGTTACACATTTGAACAACCGTCTGTCTATGAAAGTTCGAGTCCAATTGTTGTGACATCTGTTGATCTGTCTGAGCCATAACATCCGTGCATGTGGTATGGTTGGTCTGGATAATGCCATCTACACATTGCTGCTTATCGGAGGAAGGCAGTTCTGTAGGGCTATTTGCCAAGACTTTCGAAATAAGCATGATAAGTAGTTAAAACAGTTCCTTACCTTCGAGTATTGGGCCTATTGTAGTATGTTCCATGGCTCTGAAGAAGATACCTTGATCTGATGAAGAGAGTTGTGGGACCAGTCGGTGATGCAGGTATATGAACTAATTTCAGAGATCTAATTTTGATATGATGGCATTAGACTTCTTTCGGGTCTGCCTTGTCATATTGAATGTTGGAACCCCGATTCAGGACCGAGTTATAGAATAAGAGGGAAGTGAAGCCGCGTATAGCAACTATACTACAAGGAAATCCCCTCTGCAATATGCCCTACTGCAAGAATCTCTCTTGTTAGTACAAATCAGTTTTGAATTGGTCTGCAAGAAGCTTTCCTGAAAATCAACCTCTGAGGCTAAGAGGATCGGGTCATGGCTGTGGCAGGAGATTCGGCTATTCTTGGTTTGATGCCTACATTCTTGGCAGGTCGGCCGCCTCTATTCTATTGAAAGGACATGGGGTCCTCATAGATTGCTCGCAAGCAGATCTAAGATGTGGTCAGTGAAGGTTAAAACACATCTGCTAAAATTTTGCCCAGACCAATAGTGCGAATCTCCTTTCTGTCTGGACTAGTGAACAAAAAGCAATGAGAAGAAGTTGTAATTGATTCTCCCCACACAAAGAAATCAGAGAGCTGTAGGAAATTCATGAGAGCTGTCAGATGGGGTTAGATGAGAACATCCCAAAAATGAGTAGGATATGTCAAATTAGATAATTAAATAGCAGGACAAAGTCCAATTTGATTAAACTAAGGATGCCATATAAATACATTAAAAATTAAAACAATAAGAATTTGACATCTGCAAAGATACAATAATAGTCAAATATAAGTTACCTACCTGTAAATGTACCTGGTACAACATCATAATAAAGTTCCAGAGGCTGCCTTCCAATGAAAATTATTTCTATTAAAAAAAGAAGAAGAAGAAGAAGAAGAAGAAGAAGAAGAGATTTTAACGCCACGCCACAAGGCAGCGTCCTATCGGACATGTGACACATCCTTAAAAGTGCGCATCCTTAACATGTTTTCACCAAGTTAGAAGTGCAGGCGGAGCTACCTTGCCTCTTTTCTTTCCATTGACTATTTATCCAAATGCTTCATCTTTTCTTAAGAGTATGCTTAAGGCCTAAAAAGTTGTATGTCCATTGGTATAGTTGGATATAGAGCATTGTTTCAGAGTTCTTCTCCATTTCTTTGGGTCCTATTTGATCAATTGAATCTATTGTTGCATGTATGCATTCCTCTACTCAGAAGCGATGGATGTATGCAGGGGTTCGTACTCTTGAAGTTTGGTATCTGGATGGCCAACTTTGCTCATGGCAATGGTTTTGAGACAAGTATATGTTGAAGAATTGACATATATGATTTGGGCTAAAGTTGAAAATCATCTCGAGTATTATTTCAAAAGCTGTATCTACCTGTTTTTTCAAAATGGTGGCTTCAAATGCCTCAACGAAATATGGTATGATTTAGAATATTGTGTGATGGAGTATGGTTCTCCAAACGCGAATATCCTTTTGTGGTAGGTGGTATATAGAAGTCTTCATGTTGATGTTTATGTACATAGTTTTAAAGCGCAAGTTCCACTATGTCCCATATGTGGCTTATTGTATAACATAGACTGAAGCAAGAAATAGCAAGAACTCTGTGTTTCCGGAATTGTTACGACTCTTTCTAGTGGAAATTTGCAAGGAAAATGCATATGTTCAGCATATCAAGACTCAGTATCAAACTCAAGGGTGGCCATGAAATTGAAAAATTACTCTTTTTTGCGCAAACATCTTCAGGATTTTCCAATTGATGTTTGCTTTCGTTTTTCTATATGCTTCATCGATATTGCAAATTTATGTTAAATGTTCTACAAATTTTACCAGACAATAGTAGCAAAGGTATCATTATGAGAACTACATGTACAATGCTTCATCTGCAATGTTCAATTAAGCCAACCAATCCTCTACATTTGATATGGTGGTGCTCGGGGAAGCGGCTGTGGGGGAGCAAGAGAGATAAAAAGAAAGACGAAAATATTTATCCATGCCTTGTAACCACATCTAGGTAAGTAGAAATTATTCCTATAGTTAATATCCTTAAGAGTTAAAATTGGAAGTTAATAAAAGGCAATGTCTTTTATCTAATATAGGCATCTAGGCATTTTAGAAAAGGATATACTAGACTATTAAAGGGGGCAATGAACGGATGGCACGGGTAGCGGGAGCATATAGCGAATAACAGGCAACCTCTTGGCGACAAGTCTAAGTCTAATCGACTACAGTAGTTCAACGACCAGGTATGAACAACAAGGCGACTATTCTGCTATAATTCGGCAGTCGACCCAGCTCCTACGCCTTAACCAGCTTCAGTGGGAAAACCTCAAGCCATCATCAGCTATTCTTCGATCATTTCCATTCCATATAATCTTGAGAAAGTTTATTGTTTAAAGGATTGATTGAACTGAATTGAATTCTCAATCCTTGATGATGACCCAAAGTCAAACCTTAGCCTATTCTTCATTGCTAGCTCTTTCCCTAAATTTATGACGTTCTAGAGATGGACATCTCTAGTGGTTGAATTTGGTTTCTCCTATAACCTGTCATATTCAAAAAATTCAGTCTTTCTCTGGAATTCTCTTACCCAGGACGACCTGGTTGGGTGGTGAGAGGGGTGATTTGCCTTTGTTTGTCTTATTTGCTGATGAATGTTTTGCAGATAAAGCTTAGAGATTCCTGGTTCGTATCAAATTGGTATCATAGCACGATTCTGGTTTCTTTAGGAACTGTGGAATATGGTTTTTTAGAATTAAATTCTAGAATTTAAAAGGGAACTCTAGAACCTAGGTGGATTTATTTAGCAATTTTTCTGAAGAACAGATGCATACAGTCAGACGGTCAAGAATCATGTTCTTGATCTATCTCATGCTTTTATTGAAGTAGAATATCATCCAGTAGTTTAAAAGGTCTCAGATTTTGTATCAAAGAATCTCTATGATTACCCTTTACTGTTGCAAGAGCATTTTGGGATATTGAAATAGCAAGTTTGAAGATTGTGGATTACTTGACTTACGCAAGGTAAAGATTGTCGACATTGAAGATTTCAGATCACGTGAATCAATCAAGAAATTGCAGAAATTGATTAGGATTAAGGAAGACCATATTGAGTAATCAAGAATGAGAGTGATCCTCCACTAGAGCATTACTTTCAGCCAGATTGGCTCCTGCAGAATTTATAATAGGATGTTATTAAGAAGGATTTGCTACAAGAAGTGATAAAAAAAACATTTACTTGTTGTAAGAGTTATGCAAGAGGCTTTCAAGAGGACGTGGAAACAAGAGTATAGAAAGCAAGAACTGCTGCATTAAATTCAACTGCGAATTTCAAGGATACATCATAAACAACCTTGCAGGGATCATCAACGAATCGTTTCAAGACACCCCCCATCTCATTTTCTGCTTCAACAAATACTAAAGCAGTCAGGCTTCTATGACGCTCCCCGAATCCATACGATGCTCCCATCGTATAAATACGGGAAATTCCCCTCCCATGGCGAATCCATCACCACGGAAAGGCCCTCCGTCTGACGCGGACCACTTGTGATGGCCAAGTGTCCGGTCATTCGTCCCACGCCTTCTATGGCAATCCTATATAGCGGAAGCGTACATACATGTTAGCACCTAGCAACAATACTAACAAATAATATACCACCACGAGGGGTGGCCCATCATCATCAATATAACTAACAACAGAATACTAACATAACAAAGGAAATACACCATAACTAAGGGCTCTACCCCGGGCTCAAACTCCATGGGGACGACTGACGGTCAGGGCCTCAAGATAACAGCAGACAGAGGTATAACATGGCGTTGGCTGGCATAAGACAATGGCTAGGGTTGTCCACTCCATCCGCCCCTCCTGTGCACACTTTGCAGATAGGCTGAATCATGCTATGACGTGCTTGTAGCCCTCCGGAGACGCAATCCCAAGGAATCACCCTTCGGGACTACTCCGGGTTACATCTCCCCGGTTCGATGAGGCAGGTCAGAGAGGCGTCTCCTTCCCGAGTATGACAGATCCCTGGGTGTGCTAGAGAACACGTGCCCCCTCAGTGACCCCCGCATCCGTACCCGACTTACTCTCCTAAATCTAAAGGTCAGTTCACCAACCCGTTCGAGCCCAGGATGGCCATCTATGACTCATGCCCTCCGGCCTAGAGAGTGTCAGACCCATACCCGGCCCTCACACAGTGACCGGCTATAGGCCTAGCACACTATAGGGGTCCTGTAGCCACGCTAGGCAGGACCCCACCCCCGATTCACCTTCATACTCGTTGTCTGGTGCTTAACCACATCATAGTATCCACAGCCAGGTAGGCTCTTGTGCACAGGCCGCATTTACTGGGTTTTAAGGGTTCTATCTAGGAACATCTCTACTTCTAGATGGCCTTTAGGTCTCTATCCCCCTTTTACCCATACAACACAGGAGAAACAGAAAGAAAGCTATCCTTATACATCCATCCATCCATAACTTCGAATAGAACATAAAATGGAGATTAACCATACATCTATTCATACAAGGGTTAATCTTAGCTACCTTCGGAGCATACAAGGGTTAGTCCTATGACTATCTAGGAATCCAAGCTATCTACGTACTAACCAGGATCAAGCTAGATCCACTATCGCTCGGGTTCTCCATCCTTCTGGCTGGAACAAGTTGGAACAACAGCTCCTCCTCCACCAACCCCCAATTCGAACTGGGGCAAATGGGGGTGTAAAACCCCAATTTGGGTCCCAAGTTAGTAACTCTCCCTTGCCCAATCGATTTGGGCCAGGTGGCAACTCTGGGTTGGCTAATATTAACTAATTTAATAATTTAGCCCCTTTTAATATTAGGTTAAGCCCTAAATTCGAATTAGGGTTATGGGTTAGGTTTCCACCTTTATAATTTAATTGTTAACATAGCTAACCTTAGCTTATGAATAATTAATGTGCCATTAATTATTCATAGTGACGTGTCATGTATTTATACTTAAAAAGGCGTATAAATATGTGGAACGTCACATTCTCCCCACCTTAAAAATGATGCTGTCCTCAGCATCAAGACTACTCTTGTTGCAGGGCAACACATCATGGATTAGGAGGAAGTCTCCCCTCCTTAAAGAGATAGCGCGAGGTTATAAGTGACACAGACGTTGTCATGTTCAAAGTGATTAAGTTTGAAATGACTTGTAATGTGCAATTTATAACTCCGGGATATAAAAGGGAGAGGTATAGATCAGACATGATCATCGCTTAGGACTGTCAGAAGTCAATAGTCAAGGTTTGTGGAAGTCTCACTGTTTCATTCGTGGTGATGAGTTCACAGTTCATCTAATTTAGAAATCATGCTTTCTATACATACGTGTAACTGTTTATATATTATAGACAGGTATAGATATAAGCAACTTCTAGTTGTTCTTATATTATAGCCAACCCTAATTTAATTTTGTATCAAAATTTTGTTTTGCTATTTTGGTACAGTTTTAACAACTTATATGTTCCTATCCTCAGTGTTTTACATGCCCCTCACATTTATACTTAGCCTTTAATACAATTATATATTGTACTGTATCTGGTATTTTTACCGAAGTCTTGTTATTTTATCTCATTCCAATATATTCGATTATGTGTTTAGATACCTCTCTTCTTTTGACCATCTTTAATGTTCCCAGACTCACACTCTCGATCCATAGTTTACGCCTAGCCGTAAGTGATAATCAGACCTTGATATGTAAAGGATAAAGACCCTTAGAAAATGAGGCTGCATTGTTGATTTATATGTTGGTTTGATTTCAAATAAAGTTCTAAGATGTAAAACTCCAATTGCTATATTGTTGGCTTTAAGTAAAAATAAATATTTCTTTCCAAAAGTAAGAGATGGTTCTTTAGGTTAATTGACACAAAGGGATTTCGAGGTGAACTGATACTAAAACAAGCTTTATCTCACACGAGCACACGTATTACTTCACTAGTTATATCTATATATTTATTAGACATTTAGATATTGTTACATTGACATCTCACAGATACGGCGGAAGCATTGGAAGCATGTCGGGTGCTTCTTGAGGCTGTTATACAATGAGGGCTAAGCAGGTACTGGGCTCTTACTTGAGGTAGAAGTGCTGAATGTTGGGAATAAGGAGTAGTAAGGTACCCTTATTTTGGATGGATACTCGAGAAAATTGGTATGACGATGTTTGTTATACCATTGAAACACTGGACCTAATCATTACGAGGCTTGATTTATCATGCAGCATATATATTGCCATTCAACGTAGAAGGAGACTGGATATAGCACCATGCAGGTGAGGGAAAAATGACGTATGATTATCTGCCATAGACCACGTCAGAGAGGTACTATACTAATGTGGAAACTGGATTATAAGTATCCAGCTCCAGAAAGGGAGATCACTTTAGAAGTGTAGGTTTCGACAATGGTGGTAAAGGTATAGAATGTCGAGCCGACATTTCATAGCTATTGCTACTTGAAGCGTGGTATGATTCGGGGAAAGGTAGAGAATAATGTTGTATGAGGATGCGGATCCATGAACTATGGATTAAGAATTTATGCATATATTGTGTTTCGTAAGGAGATTGATGTTCCTGAGGTGAGCAATGAAGATGCAAGCGTGTGCATGATTAAGATGACCACATAGTCACGTGGATACGCTTGATGACGTTGGCCGAATGCATGACCATTCTGCATGGTATAAGTTAAAGAAAATGGACACATCTGATGTCCGTTGGGAGCATCAAGATGCCGAATAAAAGACTGGACAATAGTGTGGAACGTAGTTCCCACACAAGGTGAAGAGAGTCGAGGTCGAACTGAACGAAGGCAAGAATAAGCATTATGTAAGACTGCTGGAATGGAAGACGGCAATTGCTAGTAGAAGGTACGAGCGTCTGAAAGCTACAATGTATGTTGGAGCTTTGGTGAAGCTAGACTATGAAGGAAAGTTGACCTCCAGGCTCCAACTAATGATACATTAAGGAGGCAAGTAATGTACCCACACGACAAGCGGGAGATAAGATGTGCTTGAAAGTTGTTGTAAACAATGTTTCAACTATAGAGAATTTGGATGGACACTTTGGATAGACCAAAGTCTGGAGTATGAGGAAGGTAGGTGCCCAATGAACATCTCACCAAGGAGAATGTGCTCTGGACTCAGTATCGTGTGTATATCCCAAGGAGTATCTCCGCGTTGGTATATGCATACTAGGACGATTTAATGGTAAAACATAACTAGAAAAAGACAGGATGTATACTAGAACTTTTAGTTCATATTCCATATGAATACGGAAGTAATGAAGATAAGAGTTTTTATACTAGACGTTAAACATGTCCACTAGGAACTTAGGGTGGCATTTGCCCCTGTGGAAGTTGTGACTAGAGCTTGCGGACCAAGGCAACTAAGGCTAGAGTCTAGAAGGTGTGGTGTTGAAACCACAACATGTCTATGGTACCAGATAACTGAGTTGAGGAAATAAATTGGCGGCAAGTATGAACATAGCTAGGTGGCTATGTGAACGAGTTACATATGAGTCTAGACTTAGGGTCGGTGCACACATGTTACTATATCACATAATAACAACGTAGTGGTCTTGGATGTCGGAAGGATTTAGTACTACACTGGTGAGGATATCAAGGATGTCAATTGTGACATCCAGATGCATGTCTTATTGGAAGCTGGTGGAATATTCGTACAAGGCGAGCGAAATATTACTTGACAAGGTTTAAAGAATAAGCATAATGATATGCTTATATACGAAGATATTGGTTGAGGTATGCTTTACCAGAGAGAAGCATTGAAGCTATCCGAATGGTTGGAGTTGAGTATCTTAGATAGTCGTACTAAGGGAGATGAGAAGAGTTGAAATCAGTGAAGATAGCTAGAGTAAGTCTAGCATATACGGTGATGTTACATTCAAAAGCATCCCGAGGATGATTGGAACGTTGTTGGAATAACCAAGAACGAGAGCTTAACTACTCAAAGGTTCTAGATACCAATAAATTATTTCAGCGTTTATAAGCTGAGAGCATCTATTTGGTTTTTGGGAATAAAAAGATGTATCAAATATCGCGTCCCCCTGATGGAAGAAAAGAAGGGGTACGATGACTTTGGCGATTATACCTTTAGGGATAACCGAGAAGAGGGCAATATATAGCAATTCCGAGTCCCGATAAAAGCCAAGACGAGGCATATAGATCAGAAGGGTTAAGATTATATAGACCAGTAGTCCATATCGTCGAAGAGTTACCCTACACGCGGGGAACAATTCTAGGTACTGAAGTAGAAGCTGGAGGATCCGTTGCCTTGAGGCATAGACCCCTTAGAGGTTATGACTTTGAAACTCTTAAGAGTGTAAGGAACCGGATAATCTTATGGCGATTACTAACGAAGATCGAAACACTGGGTTTTCCTATTAAGAGACCAGGAGGTTTTAGTGCCTCCGCTTCATTATGAGGGAGCCAAAGGCGACAACACTTGAAGTAATCAAAAGTTGAAGTTGACATGATAACTTAAGAAAATAGGTTAATTGTGACTAAGCATGGTTGATATTGAGGACACCAAGGATCCTTATCAAAAGAAGCCTTTAGAAAAGCTCCGCATGTGGGGTAATAGCCTTCGGAATTCTGGCATAATCCCGTGGGGGAATCATAGTTTATGTACGGGGTTAAAGTACCATAAGGCACTAAATGAATGGTTGAATTAGCTAGAGACCCTATCAAAATATAGCAGCATATACAAGTCCAACATAGAGTTGGCTCCTGTCCCTTTGGGAAGTAGGTGGTGCAGCCACATCATAAAGGTACATAGGCAATGGCGTTTGTTTGAAAGAACTACTAAGGTTACACTTTAGCTAAGTTAAAGCAGAGCTCTAGCATTGTGGGATGAGGATATATGTTTGTTAGGTACATACTATGTACATATATGATAAACATCTTGGAGAGGTAATCTAAGTGGCGACACGGGGAGAGAAAGATGAGTGTACCCCCAAGTTACCGATGAAGGGTCTGGAGATACGTTCGAAATGTGCAAAGGACCGTCAATCCGTTGCATGCTAGGGTATGATGTGGTAGTTGGCACTTGAAATATAGGAAGGTTATTACCTAACATGAAGGGTAGTCTTTGCTAACATGCAAAGATATACCTGCGGCTTGAAAGGCAGCAAGAGCTAAAAAACTCTTTAAAGATTTGGTGTATGGCTTAAGGAAAAAGACTTCCATGTCCTAGGACAAGATGGTGAATTGAATCCACCAAAGACATTTTTAATAAATAGATAGATAGGTAGATAGCATTTATACGTCATGCCACATTGGCAGCATCCATGAGGACATATGACAGAGCCCCAAAGACTTGAACACAAGATCTCTGAATAGAGGAGGCCTATCTTGAGGGGTCGTTGGGTGGTACTGTCCTTTGGGATATTCACATAAACCCTTGGAATACGTAAGTTCATTTGCGAAACTTAAAGACGTTTAGGCATTAAAATAATGGCTGGAAATACTTTGCTCAGACCATATCTAGATACCCTAGAAGGAGGTGAGTAGTCAACAATGGTTGGATGCCATTGGACCATTACGGTGGAAGAACCCCAGAAGAGGGTAGGCTGCTGTCAATTTGACAGGCATGGGGCGCAGATAAATAATCACGACCATATAGGCGGTGAACTTTGGCACAAAATAATACTAAAGTTTGCACCCGGGATTAATTAGAATAAAGTGTTGACATTGTTGTGGGGTTCTAACACAAGCACTTACTACGTGTTACAGAATATGTATCATGATCTAGGGGAAGTGATCCATAAAAGGAACACGACCAATGAGAAGAAATATTGAAGGGTGGTAGGGTCAAAGAAATCGAAACCCATGGTTTAGAGGGGTGCTGCATGGTAGTCCCTAATCGGTTGGGCGAAATGAGATCTTTTCTCTGGGAAATGAGACGAGTCTTAGACACTAGAGAGAAACAACGTTAAATATCATTATGTCTATAAAACATTACTTAATCCTTAATATATAACGTCGAATAAGGTCTAATATAAAGCATATAAATGTAGTATAGATTGAATCATGGCAAGGCCCGAAGAAATTTTGTTAGTAAGGCATCTACCAAAGGAAAAAAATATTTAAAGCTATAAGTCTAGGAACGTCGATAACTAGACATTATTATCGTCGCCTAAAGAATATCCAAGGTGAATAGTGGATTAGAATCCAACTTGGAAGTTTCTATCTTACTCACGGGAATTCCTTCCATGGCTCATGTGAGCTGGTAATATTAGAATACGGTTCTTGAGACATTCATGATGATGATAATAACTCTTAAGTTATTCTAGCTCACTATGGTTGCACAAATTCAAGTGAGGTTGTTGCCATGACGTTAAATCTTAAGAGAAGGCGATGGTGAGAAAAGGAGTCTTTTAGAGAAACATGGATATTAGGTTTAAGTATAATACAAGACTATATGTATATTGAGGTTTGGCTAGGTGCTGGGAGGTCAAGGGTTCAAGACCCCATAGTACCCTTTTATATAAAAGTTGCTATGCAGAGAAACAGGGTACTACATTTGTATAAGAAATATGTGTAACATATATAAAATATTAAAGAGGGCTTGGTGTGGTGGTAAACACCCAAGGTTGGAGTTGAGAGGTCATGGGTTTAAATCTGGATCAAGGCGCCAAAAAAATACATATATAAAAAAATACAAAAATTTTTATACGGCAAAAATATGCGTTTTATACAGTCGGGCGCCGGTGGCATTATACAGGTTTCTATTGAAATTCCGAGACGCCAAAATGCAAGCGGCACCCGAGTTGGATTTTGGGGCCCTTCCTCGACCTTTTTCCACCGGATGACGACCCCACTAGGGTATTTGGACCATGCCCGATGCGTTAGAACAAAAATCGCCTCAATCCGAGTTAGCTAGAGAAAGTTATGGCCTCCGGAAGAAAGGGACTGCATTCTGCCAAAAATTCAAAATAACTTCACCTTAATATTTGGAATTTTTCTTCTTAACTGGCTCAATCCTCGCATACTTAGGCCAAAACTCATCCTAGTTATGGATCTGGTGTAAGTTTCCTACGTTAGGTGTCCCCTACTATCTAACGGTCTAACGAGTTAGACATGGCCAGTGCTATGATCCGGTCTACTAAGATCATGGCTCTGATACCACTGTGACGCTTCCCGAATCCATACGATGCTCCCATCGTATAAATACGGGAAATTCCCCTCCCATGGCGAATCCATCACCACGGAAAGGCCCTCCGTCTGATGCGGACCACTTGTGATGGCCAAGTGTCCGGGTGAAGGACACAGAGGTGTCATTCGTCCCACGCCTTCTATGGGAATCCTATATAGCGGAAGCGTACATACATGTTAGCATCTAGCAACAATACTAACAAATAATATACCACCACGAGGGGTGGCCCATCATCATCAATATAACTAACAACAGAATACTAACATAACAAAGGAAATACACCATAACTAAGGGCTCTACCCCGGGCTCAGACTCCATGGGGACGACTGACGGTCAGGGCCTCAAGGTAACAACAGACAGAGGTATAACATGGCGTTGGCTGGCATAAGACAATGGCTAGGGCTGTCCACTCCATCCGCCCCTCCTGTGCACACTTTGCAGATAGGCTGAATCATGCTATGACATGCTTGTAGCTCTCCGGAGACGCAATCCCAGGGAATCACCCTTCGGGACTACTCCGGGTTACATCTCCCCGGTTCGATGAGGCAGGTCAGAGAGGCATCTCCTCCCCGAGTATGATGGATCCCTGGGTGTGCTAGAGAACACGTGCCCCCTCAGTGACCCCCGCATCCGTACCCGACTTACTCTCCTAAATCTAAAGGTCAGCTCACCAACCCGTTCGAGCCCAGGACGGCCATCTATGACTCACGCCCTCCAGTCTAGAGAGTGTTAGACCCATACCCGGCCCTCACACAGTGACCGGCTATAGGCCTAGCACATTATAGGAGTCCTGTAGCCACGCTAGGCAGGACCCCACCCCCGATTCACCTTCATACTCGTTGTCTGGTGCTGAACCACATCATAGTATCCACAGCCAGGTAGGCTCTTGTGCACAGGCCGCATTTACTGGGTTTAAAGGGTTCTATCTAGGAACATCTCTACTTCTAGATGGCCTTTAGATCTCTACCCCCCTTTTACCCATACAACACAGGAGGAACAGAAAGAAAGCTATCCTTATACATCCATCCATCCATAACTTCGAATAGAACATAAAATAGAGATTAACCATACATCTATTCATACAAGGGTTAATCTTAGCTACCTTCGGAGCATACAAGGGTTAGTCCTATGACTATCTAGGAATCCAAGCTATCTACGTACTAACCGGGATCAAGCTAGATCCACTATCGCTCGGGTTCTCCATCCTTCTGGCTGGATCAAGGTGGAACATCAGCTCCTCCTCCACCAACCTCCCCCAATTCGAATTGGGGTAAATGGGAGTGTAAAACCCCAATTTGGATCCCAAGTTAGTAACTCCCCCTTGCCCAATCGATTTGGGCCAGGTGGCAACTCTGGGTTGGCTAATATTAACTAATTTAATAATTTAGCCCCTTTTAATATTAGGTTAAGCCCTAAATTCGAATTAGGGTTATGGGTTAGGCTTTATAACATTACCATTCTTTTAATATATTGATGACACGGTTCTTCAAAAAAAAATAATAATAATAATAATGGTTTGGCATTCCTGTAACACAAGAACCATCACCCAACAAATGTGCATGGCTAAACTACATTTATTCAATCATCTTCGACGGTTTAGTCATCGTATTTGGCCGACTAAAGCTATTTACTATTTGAATGGAGTTTACCTCCAAAACTTCGGGCCAGCTCAATGCTTTTAAATAGTATTAGGCACCGTTATAGACCATAGGAAACCATTTCAACGCTCGACCTTTGTCATATTATTAGGGACTAGTAATTTACACAATGTACAATGAATAATAGGCACAATGAAGTATCATACGTATATGAACGGTGAATTTTTTTTCTTTTCTTTTTTTGGAAGGACGTCATTCTAATATGTTGCATAATAACAGGGGGTTTTCTTTGTTTTTTTGTACGCTTTTCACTAAGGTTTTCCTATGATTTCGTGATGTATTCAAATGGATGTACTAATGCGTACATCTAGAGTGCACCATTTCTGAGCCATTGATTTTAGCCTTTTTTTTTTCCAATGGTCAACAACCAATGGCTCACAACAAAAGCCCTTTTTTTTGTGTGTGTGGTGCATAATGGTCAACAACCAATGGCTCACAACAAAAGCTCTTTTTTTGTGTGTGTGGTGCATAATGGTCAACAACCAATGGCTCACAACAAAAGCCCTCTTTTTGTGTGTGTGATGCATAATGGGCACATGAAGGGCGCATGTAGTGCAGTTTCCCTGCCGGCAACACATTTCTTATCATAACTTTTGATCCAGAGCTCTGTTTTGAGATGATTTTTATTATGTTGGAAAGCTCTCTCGAGATCTTTTGATAGTGTATGATATGGATATGTTTGGTTAAGTTATCTATGCTAAAACAGCAATTTTCCGGCCGGGTTTGGTAGGCTTTTACATCCTACCAGCTGATTAATACAGGATTGCGCTATTGGATATTGTTTTATGGCTCATTCCGAATGAAGCCTGCAAAAAATTACCATGCATTTTTAGATTTTGAGGCTTCTAGATCCTTGTGCTAACAAGCAGAAAAGTTTCCCACTTTGGTTTCTCACCACAAGAATCCATGGAGGCCAAAGGTTCTTTGTTAAATTCCAGGTTGAAAAATGTTTGTGTATGGGTGTTGCAAACTTTATGACTTTTAATAATGGGATCAATCTGCTCTATCTTTATGGTAACTTTTACTTATGTTCTATTTGTTTTATTGTGATGAAATTCAAAAGCTACAATTGATGAAAGCCTCAAATGAATTCTAGTTTTTTTTTCTCGTTTGAATTCTAAAATTTTTGTCTCACTTGGGGGGGGGGCTGTGATGTCCTTAAGGCCCCGAAGGGGCCAAAATTTTTTTTTTGCAACACAAACCATTAACATCCAACATATAAAAATTAAACCCCCCAACACATAACAACCATTGACATTAACAACCAACACATAACTACCATTGACATTAATTAACACAACCATTGGGTCCAACACATTTAAATTAAAATCCCCCCTTAAACCCCCTTTGGTTTGGGTGCATATTCACACCTGGGGTGACGTAGGGGCGATGAGAGCCCTCATAATTGTATTTTGCACGTATGAAATCAACACTATATAGTATTCTGCTTGAAATCTTATAGTATTTTGCGAATCTTGTTATACAGTATAGCAAATTTTGTACCTGCATACCCCACAAACGAGGAACTTTACGTACGGTGTAGATTAAGGAATAAGGGGTGAATATGCCTATCCAACAGCTCTCGTTGCCCGGAGTCACCCCCCGTGTGAATATGCACCCAAACCAAAGGGGGTTTAAGGGGGATTTTAATTTAAATCCCATACATCATGAGTACATTCTACATCACTTTATTCTATATATCACATGGAAGCCAATCCACTACCTAGGCACGATACGTCATTTTATTCTACATATCACATGGAAGCTAATCCACTACCTAGGCACGATAGCATGATATATTACTTTATTTTGCATATCACATGGAAGCCAATCCACTACCACAGGACCGGTTGGTCATACTTGAACCCGTGACCTCGCCCAGCTGGATTTTTAAGATCCCTATTACTAGACGGATATTGGCCAGGTTTAAACCCGTGACCTCGGGTATGGCAGTTTAAGGTCCTGCCACTAGACCATGCCCCGAAGGACATGAACGGTGAATTATATGCTGACTTCAACCTAGTATTCTAACAAGGAGGAGTACGCAGGCATCTATTGGGATGTTATTCATCTTTTTATATTTGGAAGCAGTAATACCTTGCAATGGGTAGTGTTACTTGTCATAAAAGAGAGATTCAATGGCATGCAATATACAACAACAATTACTATGAGGCATTGTTGTAAGAGTCCTATGTTGAAACCAATCAAATGGTATAAATGTTTACTACCTCTAAATCTATCACACAATACAATGAACAATCATTCCTTCAAAAGAATAATGAAGCCAGACCCCTAAGTCCAAACATTCTAGGACTGATATTGACATATAGAGCCTGAGGTAAGAGGATAACACATATTATAATCCTTCTCACCAGGAATCATTTAATGCTCGTCCATAATTCAAGGTAGAGGAAATTGAAGTTTGAAAGAGACTCAGAGAATACAATACTAAAAATAAAAGGCCTTCTTTAGGTAGAGCATCTCTGCTTTGTCAATAACTATTCCAAGCAATCTTAACCTCTAAAGCTAGATTCTTCATTATGCATGTCGTTACTTCATATTGAATAAATTCTTAGGATTATAGCATCATGACGTACTACACAACCTATCTTAATAACACTTGAGAAAGCAACTACCTTGTTGAAGAGAAATAATAGTACTGCTAAGTCCTCTAGCTAAGATGCGCCTGCTTGCAGCATATGGAACCTGTGAAAATGGAAAACAAAAGTTCATCTTTAGAATATGGCATCTCTGCCTTGTCAATGAGTGCTCCGAGCAACCTTAACCATTTTAAAGCTAGATATTTCAATATGCATGTTGCTACTTCATAATAAACCAAATTTTAAGAATTGTAGCATTTTGCTGGTCCTAGAGAAACATCCTTTGATTATCTGATTCAGTCAGGTCTGGAGCATCATGACCTACTATGCAGCCTATCTTAGTAACACTTGAGATTGTGCTCTTCATGCCTACAATAAGAGCTTGTATTTTCCAGAATTCCATCCAACTGATTGAAGCACTAAATTGATGGGTGCTGCCAGTTTTGTTTTGTATAATACACTTGAAAGACTCCTCAGAATGTGTTGCCAATAAATCTGCATAAAAGAAGGAAATGGTTCAGAGAAACAAAACCTAAGAGTTGAAGAAACACAAAAAGGAACAAGCACCTGGGTAATGGCCAAGCACTTGTAAACACCTTAATAGTTGCTCTTCTTTCCAGCAACATCACATGCACTCAAGCTGCCAGGCATACCGACATGTTTCTAGTACATACAAACCATTCGAATTAGATAGTTGACAGTGATTTCATAAACCCTTTTAAGCTACTGCCATTGTTCCTCATGTGTATCATACTGTTGGCACCCATAGACATTCTCTATGTGGCTGTGGAGAGAATCTTTGCTGGCCTTAATAAGGAGCTGCTTACACAAAATAATATGAATCACTGTTAAAATCAACTTCCTTATCCAGAAACGACATGCAATAATCACATACATTTGGAAATGCATAATCATAAAGATCAAATCTTAAAACGCTAACTGAATATGGAGGAGATTCTGGCCCCTAAATGTGAAGGATTCTTCGCCTATTTTACTCATAGGAATTGCATCCTCAGCCATTTTGATGCTCAATTTTTTGCTTCATTCTATTATATTCTATATTCATCATTTATCAAACGTTACTTCTGGAGCTCTAAATCAAAAGACTCCTCGTGTAGTTGTATTGATAGTTAGGCGGTTCGAACATCAGCAACTGCCAACACAGGTGACTGACAGTTTACTGGCAACAGTTAGTTTGGAGCGGTTTTCGACATATTTTATGCATATGCATATATTTAGAATATGCCAAAAACCCACATGAGCGAGGGTTTGCCCCCTAGGGGCAACCCAAAAACATGTGCATGGCCCCTCCTCAAAAGCCATGGCCGAGTCTAGAAAAGCAAAATGTTTATCTAGAACAAGCAAAGTGTTTATCTACAAAGCGTTAAGAGCATTCGTGGCACAACACAGGCCCTTCAAAAAACTATACTTAAAAGTCAAAGGGGCTTAAAAGTCAAGAATCTGAAAAGTCCATTAATCTACAAGTGACAATTATTACAAGTTGCATTCACCTAGTGTTAATTTGTTGATTCTTATTTGTGTAGGAACTTGTTTCATTCTAGTAGGACATTGTAAGCTGGAAGCAGTGCTCAAAATTTGACAGACTCCCCTAATTTTCTTGGGACAGGCCAAAAAAAATTTGCTTTTCGGATGACACTTGAATTTTAACCTCCAAGTGACAAACAATTTTTTATGTAAAAGATAAAGAACAAAAACATATTTTTGTCATAAACTTGCAATGTAACCAAGTTTTTAAACCATCTTATTCTTCATTTCAAGACAATCATCAAAGCATTCTCTCCAATCTACACTTAACGCTTCACCGCCAACTTTTTTGGGGTAAATTTTCATTTCCATAATGTTGTTTGCATCATACATTTTTTGACATATGTTTACATTATATCATTTTATCTATAAGAAAATAAAAAAAATATTTCTAAATATAGAACAAAAAGTTACAGGATAATCATAATTTCTAGCTTTGCAAATGACGAATGTGTATTTTGATTGCCCTTTCATATGACAGGCATTCGGTCATTGGCTACCTTTCATTTGCAATACAATTTTTTTTATTTGTTTTTATAGACAAAAATGTCAAAAACATGAGTGATAAAGTTTTGCACAATCACTTTTATATTGTGGGAAGGAAGGAAGGAAGGAAGGAAGGAAGGAAGGAAGGAAGGAAGAAATTTTTAACGTCCACGGAACCCAATCGGGTTATGGGACCAGAACAAACAAGGGGGCAGAAGCTCTAACAGAACAGAGGGCCGAAGCCCAAAGAACAGAACATGGGGTCAAAGCCCCGTTACAACACACAATACAGGGCATGAGCCCTACCAAAACTCGGGAGCTATGCCCCCTAACAAGTCTCAAATACCGAATATAAAACAAGCGGGCACAAGCCCAAACAGAACTCGGGGGCGATGCCCCACAACAAAGTAAGCAATAAAAGGAAATCCAAAGCAAAACGTAGTCAGGGCGCCCAGGGCTATACAAAAATTGTCCATGGATCAGTCGGCCAATGATCCCGGATAATAGCCTGGCCTCCCCTGTACACAGCCCACTTCCGTTGCAGTCGAGCTTCGCACGGCATAATTCTTCCTTTCGTCTGCAGAGCTGTGCGGGGGTAAGGTCTTCCTGGACGGAGAAAGCGGTTCCCTTCCATATATTCTGTTCAAGGCTGCAAGTGAGGAGGCATTGAGAGCAGATTGTGCCAGGACTGAACGTTGAGGCCCAAAAGAAGGGGCTGCCTGGAGATAGGGCTCTATCGTGGGATCATAGGGCTAACCAGACGGCACAGGCACCTGGATAAGGTTCTTTGCCTTGCGGGTCTCTCTGGCCATGCGTTTGATTGTGCGGGTCATGCTGAGGTTCTTTGAAAGAGGAACTGAGGCCATAAGAACAAGCTGTAGATAGGTAGACCAAGGTAGGAGCAGACAAAAGCTGGAAAAAAAAAGGAGGGCTGGAACTTATAGGCTGGGCGGAAATCCGTGGCTGGCCTAAGTTATATGGAATTGCAGCTGGTGTGGAAGAACTGTGCAGCCGCTGGTTTAATACCGGCAGAGAGATATGGGTCGTTTGACCCAGGAGCGAAAATTGGCAAACCGGCCTAGATGGAGAGATGTGCTGCCAGACCAGTAGAACCTACAGAAAACCTGACCTGATGCAATAACCGACCTCTTATTCGAACTGACCTGATGCAAATCCCGGTGAATCAGAACTGAAGGCCAAGAAACAGGTGGTGGAACTGGCTGGAAGCTGCCGAGAGCCTATGCTGGGGAATCCGAAACTGGAGGTTGCGATGAGGCCGATCCTCTGTTCTTGCTGCTGCCGACGTAAGGTACTGTTGGTTGGGCTGGTGCTTGGTGCTCCCACCTGAAGGAGATCTTCACATGAGCTGAGCTAGAACGGGCCTTGGGCGCCTAGGCGCCTAGGCGGCAGGCGGTGGCGCCAACGAAGGAAGGCTAGGGTATTCACGCCAACATAAGGACAAAGATTTTGATGTGGTATTGTATAGGGGAACTGTAGTTGGGATGCCATTCCGGCACATAGGGAGAGTCCCGCGACCGGCGGTAGCCGGGAGCGGATCTCCCTTGCGCCAGAATAGCAGACAAATTGCAGTTCCCCTACAATATAGAAGCTGGGGATCGATTTTTTTGTGCAGGTCTGCTCTATGAGATCAAGCTATGAATCCTGCACCTGCACTTAATGGGATCTACAGTTGTAAGAACGGATCTGCCAGGAAACAAGGTGGAACATTCGCTGCCAGTATTTGTTGATGGCATAAGAGGCATGAGAAATCAGAGTATTTGGCGAATAGCAAGCTCCATCGGATTGAATAGAACTGCAGTCTGACTTATTCGATCCGCAAATTTTATCCAGATTCGATTGAAGCTTTTGGATACTCGAATCCGAGCTTGCAACGCACCAGATTTTGTTCTGATTCGTCTGCACAGCTACAGAAATAGGGGATTGGGAAGATTATTGGACTTCTTTAGTTTTTCCGGTAAGATCTATGGCGTGAACCGGCGACCCATCTGGATAAAAAAGACTCTAATGCTTCTCTGCAACAGCTCCGGGCTTCAGATTTCCATTGAACAGAGAAAAAATATACGTGGGTATGATCTGATAAGCCGGTGGGGGGGTTCCTTTTGGAGGATCCGCAAGCATTTTTTGAACTAATCTTCTGTTATAAATCGCAGCATTTGAAACAGTAGCTCCTTTTGGGATTCATCCCCTCGAGAAGGCCATCTAGTTTCTGAAACTCTATTCTTGCTAGCTCTATTCTTGATTGAAGCACAGATTCTATGCGCAAATAGATCCGGAAGCATGAAGCGAAGCTCCGGCATACTTCTCCCTGTGAGGATCCAAGGCAATTGCAAAGATCTGGCACCTGCTAGCTCTATTCTTGATTGAAGAAATTTGCGGCGGTCGAAACCCTAAAACAAGTCGGTCAAAGCCCTAAAAGAAAACATCAAGGAAAACCGGAAGAGCTGGTAAAGCGGAATCATGGGACCCCATTTTATTCCGCGGTATTGGCGTCGCCACGTGTCATCACGAGAATGCACCATGGACAAAAATCGAGACCCAACTTCTATATTGTACGAGGGCATGGCCATTGGGACCCCATTCTGGTGTGGGCCGCTGGGGCCCCGCGACCGGCAGAGCCGGGAGCGGGTCACTGGCCACACCGAAATGGGGAACCAATGGCCACGCCCTTACAACATGGAATGGGGGATCAAAATTGTCCCCCTTTTTTTATCCCCTGTTTTCTGTAAGGTGGAGGTCCGGCTATGGTGTCGCCGGAGAGACGTCCTTCGAGGCCCTTCGGCTCGTCATTTTGCGTTCATAGGGCCCCTCGGTTTGGTGCAAGGAGGCATTGATCCATTTTGTGGATTAGATGCTTCATTTTTTGGATTTTGCTGCTTCATTTTTCGTTTTATGCTTCAGCAACTAGTTTTGAAGGCGGCCAGCCGTCTTTTCTCAGTTTTGGAGCTTTTATTGCAGGTATTCACAAGCATTTTTTAAAGTTTGTTGATTCTTTATCTTATATCTGTGTTTTTGTTAAATGCAGGTGGAATGGGAGTTCTTGACGGCACGGCCAGCATGCGACTCCAGGTATAAGATATTTCATTATTTTTTTGTGATTTGGTGATTTCTTTCTAAGTTTTTGTGCATGCAGGTCGAAAAGCGCATTTCCAAACATCTTCTGGTCGGGACACGACTCAAGCTTTAGGTATTGCTAGAGTTTTTTTGTCTTTTTGTTGCTTTCTTTCTTAATCTTTATGCATGCAAGTTGGGATGGAGTAGAAACATCAAATCTTTATGCATGCAGGTTGGGATGTTGTTTTCTGCAAAATTCACTCTGAAGTTGTGATTTCATGATGGAGTTATGATTTTACATGTTTGTGAAACTGTGATCAAGCATTTCAATGTGAAACTGTGACCAACATTTCAATCTAAAACTGTGTGAAACATTTCAATGTGAAACTTGGTACTAAAATTTCGAATGTGAAATAGGGTTTTGGATGAACTGAAATTTGAATGATACGAAACTTTCAATGTTTAAACTTTCTGCTGAAACTTTAACTTAAATGTAATTTGATTAAGTTAAACCTGTTATAGCCAGTCATGTTACACCTGCACGGAATTTGCATCCCTCTTTCCATTCCAGATTGTAGGGATGTGACAGGTGTCAACACAGTGTTAAATCCTACACGGATTTTGAGACCCCATTTCCATGTTGTATATGAAGTCGTAGAAGTACGGGTTTTGAGGGGCTTGTTTCCAAATTTTTGAGCGGCCTATTTTCTTGAATCTTTTTTTTTGGCTTCTTGTTTCAGTGGTCTTTCTATTTTGGTGGCATATATTGCAATGGTGTAAAAAAAAGAATGTGGTGGATTGAAATTTAGAAAGTGTAGCGATGGTGACAGTTCAATTTCTCTAATTTCATGTCGACGGATTTCGTGTCGATGGATTCGGGGCAGGGGCGGATAAGCTGCCAAATTCCAGGGGTATACGCACTTCTCGGCAGATCTGGTGAGGCCTCGTTTTCATCGCTCCAACAGATCTTTGAGGCTCCAAGCCTGTCATCCATTGATGTTTGCTTCAGGGATGGATTTCGGGTAAAGGATTTCGCATAGCTTCTAGGCAGGGCTTTGACCCTTTTTTTAGATGGCCGGATTCCAATTCCTTGGCTGCTTTGCTGTTAAAATAGATCCAAAAAGATAGTTCTTCTTATTTAAGTTGTAACATAATT
Source organism: Isoetes taiwanensis (assembly GCA_021234155.1). Classification (NCBI taxonomy): domain Eukaryota; kingdom Viridiplantae; phylum Streptophyta; class Lycopodiopsida; order Isoetales; family Isoetaceae; genus Isoetes; species Isoetes taiwanensis. The sequence goes on from JAJEKV010000004.1 coordinate 2,537,398, forward strand.
AGGTGTATGCCATAAATAGGCATTATTGTAGTCATCAAAGGAGGATGGCCCATTGGGTGATCATCCAATTTTGGTGAAATCTTGGCTTCTCATTTCGTTTCATGGTATCAGAGCCGTAAGGCAAGAGAAACGTAAAGGGTGAGAGTTTTTCGTGAGTTTTTCAGATGGCGAAACTTCAGATGGATCTAAAGAACCTGGAGAAGTTGGATCGAAGTAATGCCACAGTGTGGTTCTAGAAAATGCAGGCGATTCTTGAAGAAAGGGAAGTATGGGATGTTGTAAGCGGAGATATGCTAGTTCTGAGTGAAGATGAAAACAATAGAGAGGTAGCTCCATCTGCAGAAGAGATTGCCCTCCGGTCTGCTTGGAGGAAGAAAGATAATAGAGCTAAAACATCGTTGATGTTTGGCTGAAGGACAGACAAATACCATTGGTGAGACTCAAAGGAACTGCAAAAGAAGGATGGGAGTGTTTGAAGAAAAACTTCAAATACACAGTACGTCACAGAAGTTGTTCGTGTGGCAAGAATTCTTCATTGCCAAGATGAAAGAAGGAGAGGATCCAACGGATCATATTAGCAAGATGGAGAGTTTGTGTGATCAGTTGGCTGCTCTTGATTATACAATCAAGGATGAGGATTTGACTATGGCAATTCTGTCTAGCCTTCCTAGCTCCTACGATTCTATCAAACAGGCAATGGGTTGTAAGGATGGTAAGTTAAAATGTGAGCTGTTATAGGAGCTGTGCTGCAAGCATCAAGCTTGCTTAAGTCTGAAGAGGGAGAAATGGCATTTGTTGCAAATGTCAAAACCAACAAAGAATTTGAATGTTGGTCTTGTGGCAAGAAAGGCCACATATCCAGGAACTGCAGGAATTTTAAGAAAAAAGATTGCAAGAAGAAGGATTACAAAGGAAAGAGGGAGGATAGAAGAGAGAATTCTTCAAACAATGGAAGAAGATGGAGCAATGGGAGATCCTCCACCACTCACATTGCGGAAGAACAGAAAAGTCAAACCTCTAATTACCTCTGAAAGTGGAAATGAGAGTGAATCAGAAGCAAATATGGCAATCTTTGAAGTCCCTGCAACAGAACAGAAGCAAAAAGTAGAAAATCTTGAATTGTTTTTGAAGAACCGATGGGATTCAAGCATTGCAACGGAGGGGCCAGAAGAGAATCCAAATGTATGTGTGGCAGAAATTGAAGCCTCTGAGGCAATGGCATGGACTGCGGTGGAAATTCCAGGAAGAACATGGGTATTGGATTCCGCAGCCACGCATGTGATGACTAACAGAAAGGACTGGCTTAAAGACTTCAAGGAGGAAAAAGATGGGAGAAAAATCAATGGGATAGCTGCAGGCCTGAATATTGAAGGAATTGGCATACTAACTTGCCACTTTGCAGATTGTTCTAGAGATTTGAAGCAAGTTTTGTATGATCTAGGCCTTTCAAAAAATCTGATGTCTTTGGCCAGGTTAACAGACGTAGGGATTTCTGCCTGCATCAAAAGGGATGAGTTATTGTTACTAAATGCACGACAGCGTGTGGTGGCCAAGGCAAGCAGATGTGGGCACCTTTATAAGCTAATTGAAGGTGAACATGAAGAAATTCACGCACTAGTAGCTGCTGGACCAGACAAAGACATTCAATTGTGGCATCGACACTTTGGGTACATCAATAAGGTCAGATTAAATCAATTACAAAAGGGTGGCATGGTTACAGGGATGGAGATTTCTTCTCAAGGAAATGTAGGCATATGTGAAGGGTGCATTGTTAGCAAGTTACGGCAGAAGAAAATCAAAAGGAAGGGCACACGGGCTACAAGACCTTTGGAGTTGATACATACGGATCTGAGTGGGAGAATGCCTATTCCCACATTTGGGAATGTTGAATACTTTCTGGTAATTGTAGATGATTATACCAGAAAGACCTTTGTGTTCTTAGTAAAGAAAAAGAGTGATGTACTTGCTTTGTTTGCATCATGGACGAACCGAGTTCAAAAGGAAGTTGGGTATGTACTTGCTTTGTTTGCATCATGGATGAACCGAGTTCAAAAGGAAGTTGGGTACAACATTAGTTCAATTCAGAGTGATAATAGGACTGAATTCGTGTCTCAGGCATTCAACCAGCTTCTGGAGCAATAGGATATCAGGAGACAATTGTCAAATCCATATGAGCATTCCCAAAATGGAGTGGCAGAACGGAAGATGAGGACTTTAAAAGAATGTGCATTGAGCATGATGAAATGGGCAAAAATCAGTGATCAAGCTTGGGGAGAAGCTATCTTGACTGCCTGCTACATTCAAAACAGGGCACCAACAGTGGCAATTAAAGATGTAACTCCGGAAGAATTACGGAGTGGGCAAAAACCAGATGTATCTCATTTTAAAGTGTCTGGGTGTGTCGCCTACGCATTCAAACCAAAAGAACTCAAAAAACACAAGCTGGATGATCGTGCCAGAAAGTGCATTTTTTTCGGTTATTGTCTGGACGGAAAAGGCTACAGGTTGATGGAGATCAGCACCAAGAACATAATCAAATGTAGTAATGTTGTCTTCGATGAATACGGAGTAGCTATTCCTCATGAATTACAAGAAAGTGATTGTTTTCAGGAAATACTAAGTTGTGGCTGGAGATTCAAGAAGAAATTGAGCACTATGATGTCAGGGAACTTCAAAACGGCCATGCTTTAGCAGAAATACCACAGAAGACTGAAGAGGATCATATAGACCCACAAGAGGCCAGACAAGAAGTTCATATAGAACCATAAGAGGCCAGACAAGAAGTTCTTTATGGGAGTCAGATTCAAGGGCATGACAGGCAGCTACGCAGAAGTGCCAGAGGGCATCATCCAACAGCAAGATGGCTAGAATGGAAGAAATCAGAGGGATCAGCGGCATTAGCACAAGCTCGACAGTATGAACAATAGTTCGAAAGTGTTCATGGCACTTGCTGGGATACAGATATGGAAGAGAAGTGCGCATGGGAATGTTTCAAGGCAGAATTGTTAGAACCCTTATCAGTAAAGGAGGTCATGACTGGGACAGAATCGGAACAGTGGCTTAAGGCCATGCAAGAGGAAATTGAGGCCATGTAGATGACCAATGCATGGGATGTTGTAGAATTACCAAAGGGAAGAAGGCCGTTGGGATGCAAATGGGTTTTTAAAATAAAGGAAGCAAGTGATGATTCCATTGAAAGATATCGTGCACGGTTGGTAGCTCAAGGTTTTTCGCAGCAGCAAGGTGTAGACTTCGATGAGACTTTTTCATCTGTAGGAAAAATGACTTCAATAACAGCAATCTTGGCAATTGCAGCACAAGAGGATCTTGAGATACATCAGATGGATGTGAAAACAGCGTTCTTAAATGGATATTTAGATGAGGAAATGTATATGAATCAGCCTGAAGGTTTTGATCAGGAAAAGGGTAAAGTATGCAGGCTCAATCGATCACTTTATGGATTAAAGCAGAGCCCGAGAATGTGGAACAGGAGGATTGATCAATTTCTGCAACAATCAGGGCTTGCTAGATGCGTGACAGAATGGAATGTGTATATTAGATGGATTGAACAAAAAATATTACTAGTAATTATTTATGTTGATGATCTCATCATTGTCAGCAAAGGCATGGAGGGAATTAATTCAACCAAACATGTGTTGGTCTGAATTTCGCATGACAGATCTGGGAGAAATTCAAACATGAAGAATTTAAGCAATAGAGAATGATCTAAACAATCTATTCAAAGATAAAATTGAATAGACTAGAGCAATGTTCTTATCACCTTTCACACTTGAAAATAACCTTCACAACTTTAATAAAAATATCACAGACCTTAGAATTGCTACAGTACTATTACTGTAGCAATGGTATTGACCAAGCTACTGTAGCTTGGTTGACTGAGATTTCAAAAGCCCAAGCAATTGATCGGATCTCCCTTGAACACCTGCATTCACAGTTTATTCAACCGATAATGAATCCAATCCTTCTTATTAATTTTATAGCTCTTGATCCGACCGCTGAGGCGAACCGATCGAGCCAGTCTATTCCTGGCATGCTTAATCTGGAACTTTGAATATGGTTCCCCCTCAAATGCATATTAGGTGTCCATATCAAGGTAGTTTACTATAAATAATTTATGTATCCCTTAGACCATGGTCTAGTCTTGCCCTTAGCAATATAGTAACCTTCACCAACAATATAGGTTAAGCGATCCTTAACCTATATTGTCCCAAGCAAGATACAATTATAACATGATCAATCTTAACATTCCCCCTTCATGTTATAATCCAAGCACTGTATTAAGCATTTTAATTATGTAAATCTTCTTTCTGGTAAAGCCTTTGTGAGGAGATCTGCCAACTGCTTCGAAGTGTTCACATATATCAACTTAACTATATCTTTCCCAACTACTTCTCTGATAAAGTGTAGCTCTAATTCTATGTGCTTTGATCTCTCATGAAACACTGGATCTTTTGTCATAGCTATGCAGCTTGTACTATCACAGTATAATTCAGTAGCTTTGTCTTGATTGTAACCTAGCTCAATCAATAACCTCCTTTCCCATATCACTTCCTTGGTAGTTAATACAGCTGAAGCATATTCAGCTTCAGCACTTGACATTGTTGTGGCATTCTATTTTTTGCATTTCCAACTAATTAGAGCTTCCCCTAGGAATGTTAGATAACCTGATGTAGATTTTCTAGTGTCAAGGTCTCCTCCCCAGTCAGCATCACAATAGGCTAGTAATTGTAAATTTTCAGTGCAATAACTAATGCCATGGTTCATTGTGCCCTTCAAGTACCTCAACACTCGTTTTGCTGCTATCCAGTGTTCTTTCCCTGGATCATTATTATATCTGCTTAACATATTTACTACATAAGCTATGTCTGGTTTGGTGCAATTGGCCACATAAGATAGATAGCCAATTAATGACATATATGATACATTGCTCATTTCTTCTCGTTCTGCACCTGTTTTGGGACATATCCTGGTTGAAATCTTGCAACCTGGTACTATAGGGGTTTTGCAAATATTGCAATCGTTCATCTTGAATTTACTGAGCATCCCGTCAAGCTGTGACCTTTCTGAGTTAAAGTCAAGTTTTTGCTTGCTCTATCCCTATGCACTTCTATTCCCAAGAATTATTTGAATTCACCAAGATCAGACATCTTGAATTTGTTTTTCAAAATATTCTCGCAATGCCCCAAAATATTTGTGCCTTTTGACACCATTATATTATCATCTACATAGTGACTATTATGCACCATTCAACTCCTCTCTGAAATTTGTAAAGATTCCCATCATTCTGCAATTTGATAAAACCTTGCTCTCTGAGAAAATAATCTATACACTTATACCATTCTCTTGGGGATTGTTTAAGGCCATATACTGCCTTGTTTAATTTCCAAAATTTCCATGTCCCTTCTTCAAATCCTGGGGGTAATTTCATGTCGATTTCCTCTTCCAACAATCGACAGTAACATCCTTATGCTATTCATTTTTACAAGTGGAGAGAAAGTTTCTTCATAATCCTGGCCATACCTCTGAGTAAAGCCTTGAGCTACCAGTTTGGCTTTGAATTTGGGCCATCTGCTTCAGTTTTTATCTTGAACAGCCATTTGTTCCTAACAGTGTTCTTGTCACTTGGCATATCAACAAGTTCATAAGTGTTGGTCCTACTAAAGGATTGCATTTCTTCTTGCATAGCTCTTAACCATTTCTTGTAGTCAGGGGAGGACATTGCTTCATCATAAGTTTTAGGTACAGAAATGTCCAAATGCATTAATATTTCAAAGAGGCTGAGTATCTCACCTTCTTTTTCTCTAAGTCTCCTGCTCCTGCCCATGTCATCTCGTCCAAAAAATTCAAGATTAGTTGCAGCTTCTTTTTGAAGTATTTCTGCTTCAGTCCTTTTTCTTCTTTTCAATTCGCCTTGATTTACATCTTGTTGATCAGCTGTGACTTCAGACTACGCATTTTCAACATCAATAACATTAGGTTCAGTTAGCATTTGTTTGGTATTCATATCTTCATCTTCATTATAGTCAACAACCCTTGCAGGTTCAACTTGTTCATTTTCAAGGTTTGCTTTTTTTGCAACTTTGTAATCAGTAGCCTGGCCTTCATTGTTGATTTTTTGCAGTACTTTGTAAAACTGCTCCTCATCAAATAGCACATCCCTGCTTATTATGACCCTTCTCTTACTTGGATCATACAATCTATATGCCTTTGATTGTTGATCATATCCAACTAAATATGTTATATAAGCCTTATCATCAAGTTTCTTTCTTAACTCATCAGGCACATGGGCAAATGCTAAGCATCCATAGGCTTTGAGACTTTCATAATCAGGTGATTTCTCTGACCACAATGTTTCAGGTATTTCCCCTTTAATACTTATAGATGGCAATAAATTCTGAACATACACTGCTGCCTTGACAGCCTGTTCCCAAAGGAAATTGGGCAAGCCTGAATATTTAAGCATGCTTCTGACTGCATTAAGAATAGTCCTATTCTTCCTTTCAGCAATTCCATTTTGCTGAGGAGAAAATCTATATGTTAATTGTCTTTTGATGCCATGTTTGTTGCAATAATGCTTAAACTCATTTGACATGAACTCACCTCCTCTGTCTGAGCGCAAAATTTGATTTTCCTCGCAGTTTCCAGCTGTACTTCATTTGCAAAAATTTTGAATGCTTGCAGTGCTAGATCCTTTGTACTCAAGCAATAGACTTTAGTCATCCTGCTATAATCGTAATGAAAGTCATAAAATAACTTTTTCCTGATAGGCTGATTACATTTAAGGGTCCACATAAGTCTGTGTGAACTAAATCTAATTTGTCCTTTGCCCTTTTCAATGATATCTTAAATGGAAGTTTTGTATGCTTACCCAAGATACATCCAGCACATTTGAATTTCTCATCATTAGCTGCAGTGCCTTTAATGAACCCCTTTTTTATCATGAGCTGTACTGTTTTAGAATTCACATGGCACATCCTCTCATGCCATGTTTTAATATTAGTGCATGTTACAAGGTTTATACTGGGAACACAATGATCTATATTTAATCCAAACAAATTGCCAACTCTTTTGCCAATTAACTTTAATTTATTACTGAGAAACACTTCACATTGTAATCTCTCAAAGAGAATCCTTATAACCAAGGTCTACTAGCTGACATACTGAAATCAAGTTCCTAACTAGCCCTGGCACACAAAGTACATTTTCTAATTTGACAGCCTTTCCTTCAAGGTCAAAGAGTTCCAACATTCCAGTGTCCTTGATTTCTTGCAAATCTCCATTTCCTAATTGCACATGTCCCCCTTTTACTTTTCTGCAGTTCTTAAGTGATTGGGAAGAGGAGGTCGCTGTCCTCTTAGTCCTGAATCTATAATCATCATATTATGATTATTTTCATCATGCATTAAGTGACATGATTCAACATAACTTACCTCATCATCTTCATTCTGTTCGTCCTCATCTCCTCGAGCCTCCTGGGTTAAGTTTAGAGCTGGATTGTCCTTTGAAACTCCTTTTCCTTTATGAGTAGGTGCCCCTCTGTTTCCTCTATCCCTGCCTTTTCCTTTGAAGTTTTGCCCTCTTGGACTTGGATAGTTTGAGGCAAAATGCCCTTTACCTTCACAATTATAACAAATGATCTCCCTTCTTGCTTTAGTACATTCAGCCTTTAAATGACCATAATTGTTACAATTGTAACATGGACCAACCTTTTCTTTACCTGCGCTATTATTTCCCCTTTTTGCTTTGTATTTTCCAGCATAGAGCACTTCAGTAGCCTGATCATCTTCCTCTTTGCTCAAACTCTGTTCTTATCATTTGAATTGCATGTTCCTTTGTTTTAGCAATATTCCTTAACCGAGTGGCCAGATAAGCATTGTGAGATATAGCCCTTCAAATTGCTAATAGCTGATATTGTTCATTTAGTATTTTACACCTGCCCCTTCTAAATCAGCAATAATAGAATCAAATTTTTCAAGAAACTCTGTTATATTTTCCCTATCATGTAGCTTCAGTTTCCTCGGTTGTTTTTCTAACACATCTATCTGAGAAGATGTTTTAGCTTCATAATTTTTAATCATGTATGACCACATTTCACTAGGGCTTAACCCTCTGAGTTTAAGCTTAACAGGACCAACCTTACAGCAGATGATTGCTTGAGCTTCTTTGATTTTCAGTTCTTCATCTATCTGAATGCTTGAGATTACTGCTGGTACTGTACTATCCCTTGCTCCACTTGCTTCAGCACTTCCACCAACTATGGAACCTTCTCTACTTGAGCTTGAACTAGCTCCTCCTGCATTTGTTGATCCTGCACTAACATTAGTATTAGGACGCCTGGCTGCACATGGATCAACCAGATACCACAAGTTTTCAAACTCCAGAACTTCCTGGATACTTTGTTTCCAGATTTGAAATCCACTTTCACCTTTAAATACCTCAATGGCATTAAGCAAATTAGCACCAAATCTGCTAGACATGATTACTTTATCTTGGATCTGTAGCTCTGATACCAATGAAGAATTTAAGCAATAGAGAACAATCTAAACAATCTATTCAAAGATAAAATTGAATAGACTAGAGCAATGTTCTTATCACCTTTCACACTTGAAAATAACCTTCTCAACTTTAATAAAAATATCACAGACCTTAGAATTGCTACAGTACTATTAATGTAGCAATGGTATTGACTAAGCTACTGTAGCGTGGTTGACTAAGATTTCGAAGCAATTGATCGGATCTCCCGTGAACACCTGCATTCATAGTTTATTCAACTGATAATGAATCCAATCGTTCTTTATAATTTTATAGCTCTTGATCCGGCCGCTGAGGCGAACCGATCGAGCCAGTCTATTCCCGGCATGCTTAATCTGGAACTTTGAATATGGTTCCCCCTCAAACGCATATTAGGTGTCCATATCAAGGTAGTTTACTATAAATAATTTATGTATCCCTCAAACCATGGTCTAGTCTTGCGCTTAGCAATATATTAACCTTCACCAACAATATAGGTTAAGCAATCCTTAACCTCAAGTTCTTATCACCAAGTCCCAAGCAAGATACAATTATAACATGATCAATCTTAACAAAACATGCTTAGGATTATATGTCAAAAGAGATCGAGACAGTAGAACACTGATGATTCATCAACAATCTGCTATTACAAAGCTATGTAGCAAATTTGGAATGAAGGATTGCATGGTAAAAGAGACTCCAGCATCATCAAATCTGAAACTTAGCAAAGCAATGGAGCCATTATCAAGAAAGGGACAGCTAGAGATGGATCGAATTCCATATAGGAATGCCGTAGGGTGTCTCATGCATGTAATGATCTTGCTCAAGCAGTTGGAGCAGTAAGTCGATTTATGCAAAATCCAGGATTGACTCATTGGAAAGCGGTCAAGAGAATCATCCGGTACTTGCAAGGTACTTCGAATTTAGGACTGAGATATGGACCAGATTCGAATTACCCGGCTGTCACGTTAGTATCATTTCTAGATGCAGATTGGGCGCGAAGCTGAGTATGTAGCTACTTCGGCTGTGGTTCGGGAGACAATATGGCTGAGACAATTTATAACAGAGATAGGATATGAGCAAGCCATGCCTACAGTGGTGTATAATGATAACAAAAGTAGCATTGCATTGACAGAAGATCCTATTCATCATAGGAGGTCCAAACACATATCAATTCACCATCATTTCACAAGGGAGAAGGTAGTGGATGGATCGATCCTTATAGAATACATTCCCATAGATGAGATGCCTGCAGATATGCTCACTAAGCCAATATGTAGCATAATAACAGGGGGTTTCTTTTGTATTTTTGTACACTTTTTAATATGGTTTTCATATGATTTTAAGGGCGTATTCCACGAGATGTACTGATCAGTATATCTAGAGTGCACGCGGTATTCTCATGTTTTAGTTCCACATTCTTAATGGTTTTTGCTCCCCTTACCCATCTTAATGGCCAAGATTGACCCTAGGAGTTTTTAATCCAAGGGTTTACAATAGAAGCCCTTTTTGAATGCACCAGTTTTAGACGAATTTTCAAACTTAGCATGCAGATATCGAGCTCTTCTTTTCTAGGGTTATAGTAATAGACAATGATGGAATGGCTCAAATCGGCTAAGGCAAGGATGGAAGAACCCCATTCTGATATGGGAGCAAGGAGCTATGGCGGCAGAAGTGCTGTCAGGAGCAGGGACGACTTGTAATATTTCTTAGGTGTGTTGCCTTTCCTGCTTTATATCCCCTGTTGTTTTGCAGCAGATCTGTCCAGAACGTCTTCGTGGGCTTGGTCCAACCACAACAATTATTACAATAATGGAATGCTGGTTATTAGAAAGGGAGGCATACATCCAGCATGGCCGTGAGAGACAGATGGGAGCAGGGAGCTGCATGCATGATTAAGGCCAGGGCATTGGATATGACCTTATAAGGCTAAGAAGGATGGATTCAGATTTCGAGCAGCTTCTTTTTGTCTCGAATGGTTCAGTCTATAAGGAGGTTCAGTCATTTTTGATTGATAATGTATGACCCAAGCTTTAGCATAGAAAGGGCAGTTTATTTCCGGTCATTCTTATTTCAGTAAAAAAAAGCAATAAACAACTCTTATGGAACTACACTGCTTTGAAACCTCACAAATAGAAGCATTTATTTTTACGCTTGGTCCGGGAAGTCTTCAAGAGAAAATTTTCCCTGTTCTGGCACAAAGGAAGAGAGCGGGTCAAGCGCTTGGGTGCATTGCAGCAAATACTTCATTTCATATAAGCCATCAGTTTGAGCATTTCGATTTTACGGATGGTAGATACTTTTTTAAATTTAACAAATTTACTTTTCCTTCTAAATGTAATTTCCCATCATCTTAATACATGCGAGGTCAAATAACCGCCTTGACTATAGAAGACGTCAACTAAAATATATCATTGTGACTCGGGAAGGAGAGGAAGGCGGTTCACTTGTAAACGAGGGCTTCTCAAAAGTTGTCTTGAGCAATGCGCATCTCAATTTCTATGCCTAATGCGGTAGTTTGAAATGTTAATCTTTCATCATTTTGGTTTCTGCCTTTTTGCACCAGGATGCAGTAATTTGGTTTCTGCATTTTTGCAGCCAGGATGCTATGCAATTGTTCCAGAAAAGTAGTAGACAAGGTATGGCTCCAGATGATGTCATTAATATTGATGCTTGTGATTCTAGAAAAGAGAAGATAATTCATGCTTGTTTGTAGTAAAGAAGGGCTGAGCAATGCACATCTCAATTTCTATGTCTAATGCAGTAGTTTGAAAGGTGGGTATCAGGTCTTTCTCTAGATGATGGAGAGGAATGTGAGTCGTAGGCCATATAAGTCATGGAAAAGGTTTACTACTGCAAAGAAGCTCTTAGGCCTATATTGCAAGTTGAAGGCTTAAGGTTAACTTCATCAGTATCATTGGATGCACATGCTATTTTTGCAACACTGGAAAATGGAAGAGGAATCCATGCTCTAATGTCTCACATGAACCGGACATGTTTGCTTAGTTATGGTAGTTCAGAGGGTGATATGCTCATAAGAAACTTTAGAGCATAAAGTGCGTGTTTTTTAAAGATGTCGAAAGATATTGCTATCTGACCATTTGAAGTCATTCTCGGTATGTCTGAAACCAGAAGATTTAGAGAGAATACTTTTCTTTAGCCATAATGAAGAAACAAAGTTCCATTGCTATCCCAGACCTGTTACTATACAATGGCTGCTTTATGCCTGACGCCCTTGAAGTTTTCTAGCAAAAGGGAGTTCTCCCATTCAAGAAGACCTGCAGGAGCAACAGCTTTGATGAAAGTGTTATAATGGAATGCCAATGCCAAATTGTAAACAACTTTACCGGTTGAACTGGGCATCTTTTGGCATATGGGACAGCCGTGGTGATTCCGGTCCAGATCATTCCATATTTGTTGGAGATCTTGCACCAGATGTTCCAGATTATGTGCTTGCATTGATACCAACACATGTTATCATATGCACTAGCATATGCATGACAATGTGCAGTTTACAATAGAAGGGGGTATTTTAAACTATTTTGACCGTTGATTCTCTTGAACTAGTGGTACTGGCTTTATATTGGGCGCCATGGCCCCTTTCAGTAAACCTTATGATGTTATTGTTGTTTTTGCCCATTTTATAACAATGTGTTTGTGTATATTTGGGCGGCTCTTAATGGAAATAATTTGTTTGTGTTGATGTTATTGTGCTTTTTAGTAATTAATTATATTTGCTTTAGTTAGGGCCCGAAGGGCCCAAAAATTTTTTTAATATAACAATCAACACACAACTACCATTAACATTATTAACATAAACCATTGCATTTAATATATTTAATTAAAATCCCCCTTAAACCCCCTTTGGTTTGGGTGCATATTCACACGGGGGGTTACTCCGGGCAACGAGAGCTGTCGGATGGGCATATTTGCCCTTTATTCCAAGATCTGGACTGTACATAGCGATCCTCGTTTGTGGGGTATGCATGTACAAGTTTTTGTATACTGTATATTAAAGTTTGCAAAATACTATAAGGTTTGAGAGAATGTACTTAATGGTGTTAATTTTATACATGTATTGTAAATCCTACGTAACCCCCCGTGTGAATATGCACCCAAACCAAAGGGGGTTTAAGGGGGATTTTAATTAAATATATTAAATGCAATGGTTTATGTTAATAATGTACAGAAAGGTTTCAGCAGCATAGAAGTACTTTAGGTGTAGCTTCAAGATTATAAGCAGAATATGGGGTGTGTAAAAATGGATCCAAAAAGATAGTTCTGCTTATTTAAGTTGTAACAGAATTAGACCTATGCCATAAATAGGCATTGTTGTAATCATCAAAGGAGGAGATTAAAAGGAGGGATGGCGCGTTCGGTGATCATCCAATTTTGGTGGAATCTTGGCTTCTCATTTCGTTTCATTTGCACCTTTCGGACAAGCCAGCTCTTAGATCGCTAGATAATTAGACCAAAGCAAGACCAAATGGAAGCAAAGCACCTCTAACAGCAAAAATGCTGTAGAATCGGGCAGAAACATGGCCTTTCGAGCAATAGAGCTACAAACAACAAGGGATCTGTGCTCGGGCCTATGCAGAAGGGCAGATTTGGGCACAAGGGCACCCGAATTCCACCGCAGATTGGAGCACTGGCGATCCTGGAAAGCATGGGCACTGGTTCCTACCAGCAATTTTCACCGTGAAAGAACCACTGGTTCGTGCTCAGACAATTTTCCTGTTCTAATGGAATAAATCAAGGGAAGACTCAGCTAGTAAGTTTGAAAATCTGTGGGAAGGTCCCTTTGAAGTGTTGGAACCAGCAGGCTATTGGTTAAAAGAATTAACTTCAGGGGTACCACTCCTAAATCCCACCAACACTATCCACTTGAAAAGGTACTGGGATCAGCATATATGCTTCTCTTTTTATGCTTTAGAATTTAGAAAAGTTAGAATTAGAGTTAAGATTAGATAGGCTAGATTTCACTTTGTCTTGATTTTTAGAATTAATGCTTTCATTGAGTTCATGTTTGCAGCCAGCCAGGGTACATGATATATTATCAAACAATTCCAAGACAAGGATTTCTACTAATGATTTGTCAAGTGTCATCTGCAGGAGCATCCTTCTTTCATCCACACTCATCTGTTTTACTGTGGTCCTACCTCCCACCGAGCTATCTATTCTTCATTCCATTCCCCCAAGCATGCACTCTGCAAATTCAGCTTCACCATCATGGCAGAGTTGCAAGAATTAAGATTAACATGTTAATGTGTTTCCATGGCAGGTGCATCCTTTTCCCATCTATATTCATCTGTCATAAGTGGTCCTGCCATTCATTTAGACTCCTCATTCTTGTTTTCATTCCCAAACAAAGCACTCTGCATTTCAGCTTCACCACCATAGAGTTGCAAATTTTTGAAGAAAGGACATGTATTTTCTTGTTTTGGCGAGATCTCAACACTAGCACATTCATCTTATCCCCTTACATCATTCACACTTCACTCACACCATTTCTTTATCATCACCCATCACACTCTATTCACATTGTGTCGAATGGGTGGGACCATTGATCCGCGCAAGAGTTTTCAGCCTATAAAAAATGCTGGCCTTTCATCTGGGAGATTCTATAGAATCTCCCATGATCTGAAGGTCCGGAAATAACAATAAAAAATTTTTAAGGATAAATGATAAAGAAGTCGACAACAGGTCGGTTTTCTAAATTAAAGATTGAAGCCTTAGTAATACAATCCATTATTTCAAGAATTCTTCTATGCAAATCAACTTCCCCATTAGCCATACCAAGGGATTGCGCAGAAAACATGCTTAACACGTGGATACGTAAGCCGATAGATAACAATACAGGAGTATTAAAACCGTGTTTAACCAAAAAAACAACACTATCTTCACCAAACCAAAAGGAATAATAAGAAAAACATAAAGTACTGATTAATCCCAAGCCGGTAATAATCTTAAATAAAGCAACCTATCTCAAACATACGCTTATAGTAATCGTAAGTCTTGCCATCTCCTGTCCAAGACCCATGTTTGCAACCACCTAGAAATGAGCATCCTGCCACTTAAAAGGAACAGCACAAATAAACCATCCATCTCTAGTCACTTCTTCTTGGCAGCTGCCTTAGTAACCTTGGCTCCAGTAGGGTCTTTCTTTTCCACAGCTTTGATAACACCAACAGCCACAGTCTGCCTCATGTCACGAACAGCAAACCTACCCAATGGAGGATATTCAGCAAAAGTTTCCACAGTCATGGGCTTGGTTGGAATCATCTTAACAAAACCTGCATCACCATTCTTCAAAAACTTGGGTTCCTTCTCAATCTCCTTTCCTGACCGCCTGTCTACCTTGGTCAGGATCTCAGAAAACTTGACTGCAATGTGAGAAGTGTGGCAATCCAAGACTGGCGCATAACCATTGCCAATCTGACCTGGGTGATTCATAATAATAACCTGAGCAGTGAAGTTTGCAGCTTCCTTTGCCGGGTCATTCTTGGAATCAGATGCAACAAAACCACGTTTCAAATCCTTGACAGCAACATTCTTCACATTGAATCCAACATTGTCACCTGGCAGAGCCTCCAGGAGGGACTCGTGATGCATTTCCACGGACTTGACCTCCGTGGTAAGTCCTGTAGGAGCAAAAGTCACAACCATACCAGGCTTCAGAATACCTGTCTCAACTCTTCCCACTGGCACAGTTCCAATACCACCAATTTTGTAAACGTCCTGAAGTGGGAGACGCAGAGGCTTGTCAGAAGGTCTCTTGGGTTCTGTAACCATGTCAAGGGCATCCAGAAGCGTCGGCCCCTTGTACCAATCAAGGTTAGAAGAACGTTCAATCATGTTGTCTCCCTCAAACCCTGAAATAGGAACAAATGGGATCTTGTCTGGATTGTACCCAACTTTCTTCAAATATGAAGACACTTCCTTGACAATCTCTTCGTATCTAGCCTTAGAGTACTTGGGGGTAGTTGCATCCATCTACCAGTATCAAGTTAAGTTCGTTTAGCAAGTAACAATAGCATACTGTAAAAAAAAATCACTTGAATATATACTGAAAAGGCAGTAAAATGAAACATACCTTGTTGCAACAACAAATCATCTGCCTCACTCCCAATGTGAATGCAAGGAGGGCGTGCTCACGGGTCTGACCATCCTTAGAAATACCAGCCTCAAAACCTCCAGTTGTAGAATCAATAATCAAAATAGCACAATCAGCCTGTAAATGCAAGAGAACTGCGATCAGAAGTTGGAAACAAAGAGAGTCAAATCAGTGAACTTTACCTGTGAGGTTCCAGTAATCATGTTCTTAATGAAATCACGATGCCCAGGAGCATCAATAACAGTGCAGTAGTACTTCGTGGTCTCAAACTTCCACAAGGCAATATCAATGGTAATTCCACGCTCACGCTCAGCCTTGAGCTTGTCCAGCACCCAGGCATACTTAAAAGAACGCTTGTTCATTTCAGCAGCTTCCTTCTCGAAACGTTCAATGACACGCTTGTCAATACCGCCCAACTTGTAGATGAGATGTCCAGTGGTTGTCGACTTGCCAGAGTCGACATGTCCAATGACCACGATGTTGATATGAACCTTTTCCTTTCCCATGATTTATCTGAATAGCAAAAATATTAAACATTCCCCAAAACACATCCATATGCAAAATCCACAGATAGAAGCCCCAATCAAGATGAAATTACAAAAAAGATTCAACCACAAAAAAAAAAGCAGACGGTGGTACAACTTCATTTTACACAAATAAGTCACGGCGAATAAGAATACTCGATCAAATAAAAAAAACAACAACAAAGGCATCAGATCAGCTGCAATAAGTAACTAAATGGAACAAAAGGTTCAGATGCAAAGGATAGCAAGAAAAGTAATAACGAAGCAATAACAGAACCGAGAATAGACATAAGAAACCGAATAGACATAGGCTAAACCACAGAAAACGACATGGGCGACAGAAGGAATGCTAAGAACGCAGACAGACCCTTACCTCGAAAGATGGTTATGAGGCCTGAGCAAGATCTGTGTCGCCGCAGCAGGAAGGAGGAGAAGCTCTGCGGCGCCTGCTGCCAATAACTGGGGTTCTACCAAGCCCTTACCAGATTTCCACCATCCGATGTTATCTAACGGTTCATATCATGCCGTGTTTTGTATACCCTAGAATGTATCGGGTTTGCTAGAAGGAAGCAGCGTCGAATTAACATACGACACGTGCCCCACTTAGGTATAGAAAAAGAATGGTACTAATTTGCCCTAGATATGTGAATCGTCCATTTCTTATCCCTAGGGAATCCTAGTTTGTCCGTCATGTGTAAGTTTTGGTGTTGAAAATAAAGTAAACATTGACGGGCACCACCCAAATATTAGTGTATCGTGTGCTTGACGTAGTTGGAGCCAATCACGGTGCTAAATTGGGGTGAAAAGATATACTTACCCTGCTTTCGCGGATCCCAAGGCTGGAAATCTCGTCCTTTGGGATCCCAAGTCATTCTCGACGGAATCTGTCAGAGTGATCTGGGCCGTCCAATACCCCATCAAATCCCAGCCGTCCATGGAGATCCCGGCCCCCAGGATCACCGGTGGTTATTCCCTCCTCCGAGATCCAATGGATCGGGCTGATATCTTCTCCCTGTATCGACACTGATAATCCCCACCTCCAAGATCCCTGTCCATAACATGGTTGTGATCCCCTCCTCTGAGATCCTATCCGCGACGACCCCATCAATCCGTCACCGTGATCCCCATCTTTGGGATCCCCCTCAGCGGGATCGCGTGATCCTGGCCTCCAGGATCCCACGTCTGTAGCTGATATGCAGCATCGATCAGCCACGGTGTTCCCGGCCTCCGGGATCACTGTGCATGAAGTTGATGATACCCTTCTCTGGGATCATAGTTGTTCGGCTGATATGCAAATCCGTTATCAGCCGTAGGGATCCCGAAGTGCAGAATCCTCATGTTTTGCACACCTGGGCTCCTTTGGGATCCCCAACAAGTGTGGAGGTGATTCTGGAGGCCGAAATCACCTTATTGAATTAACAATCGAGCATGGAGCGTGGACTGATCAGGGGTCATCTTTGAATATACCAGCCCATGCACGGTCCTGCGAGTAGGACCAGCCTCTGGAATTCCCGAGTCTCACAAGTTTCTTTCGAACCACATGAGGAGGCCTCGCCAGGCTGTATCATGGGCGATTTGGATGAAAAACGAGAGCAGGTATGCAATGTATGCACCCCTCCCATTTGATATTCGATTTGCAGTTTCTAATTGAACTTCATTTGGTAGCTTCAGGCTTAAATACAGCTAGAATCCCCGGCCGATGGCTTATATAACTATAGCAATGCCCACTAGTTTCCTGGGGAGCATCAAGTTCCTACTCTTCAAGGAGGTGGACATATGCTAGTTTGGACCTGCTGCATCCCTATCAATCGAGTTGAAGACTTCATTATTGGAGAGCAGCAAAATTGTGAGGCACCTTGCAAATTTTACTTGAGGAGTTCTAATCCCGAAAAAGTGTTAAGAAAGCCAACAAAGGATTCTTATATGACACTGAAGAAGTATGTGCATGGAGGTTCTTTCATTCAAGTGCAAAACCTACTTCATTGATTTGGTTATAATGTTTATGCTAGAAATCGGTGTAGTAGGGCTCAGGAGCATCTCTATAGTAGCTTGGATTAAGCATTGTTGTTGTATTGGTATAGCATTGGTGCATACGCTTTACACACTAACTTGTAATCTATAACTCATATATTGGCACACTTATGGACCTCAAGACAACACATCAACTAGTCATGTGGTTGAAGATGGACCGCGTTCATCTGGCACACGGAGGAAGAGTGTTGACAGACGAGAGGGTGTATGCAGGAGCTGCCAGTGTCATTTCACGATTAGACAACTTTATCTTCTTCCAGATTGCTCACATGTTACTTGTTACGGGTTTGATCATAAGAATCTCCAAGGTGAGCCTTGTCGTGGTAAGTTTACTGACCCGAAAAAGAAATCAAGTTCAAGTTGGCACCTTGGATCTCCCAAGAAATGAAAGAATGAGTAAGAGAAAAACTTGTGCATTGGCACACACCACGTAGTGTCATGAACATGCAGGAGTAAAGGTGGAGATTGAAACTTGATGTGCATGGAATTGAGAGTATAAACAGGGATGACACTTTCGAGATAGGGATGTTTACAATATTGAGAAACACATGGTTCGTAACACATGGAAGTTACATGAAGACCTTCCTACCAGCATCAACATGTGGGTGCAACAACATCAAGAATCTATGTTCCTCTATCAACAAGGGGACTTGTTTCAAAAGGGAGATATGTCTCCAATTGAAAGAGAGAATATGTTGAGGTTTGGCAAAAATAAAGCAATCTGCATGGACTCCACTTTCAAAACTAATGACAAGAGGTACTCCTTCTTTGATAGTTAGTGCTCGGGAGAATTATAAATCTAACTTGATCTCACTCTTGTACAAGTTCCACATTTTCACACTTATTTCATTTGATGGCCATTGCAATGGTTTGCCATTGGCTTATGTATAGGACTAGACCTATAACAATGTGGCTGCAAGCTCTAAAGGATGATGTGTACAAGGACGATCGTTATTGGCATCCTTCTTGCATCATTATTGATGATGCTTATGCTGAAATTAAGGTCGTGAAGAGTGTAAGCTACTCTTCTTTCAAGCTTCTTTCCATCTATCTTCTTATGGACTAATCTTATGTGTTTGTATGGGTTTTCCCAAAGGTGCCCGTCCAAATTTGCATTTGGCACGTGAGAGGCACATGGATTAAGTGGCTACATAATAATGTAAGAAACAAGGTGGCAAGGAATAAAATGTTCAAAGAACTTGGAGTTATTATGTACAGGACAGAGGGTCCAAGAGGAGACAATGTGTGTGGAGATGTTGAATTGAATCCTGGCTACCAAACCAACCTCATGAAGGTGCCTACCATAGGTGTGGTCAGGACCTCCTGATCACTTAGAGTGATCAATCCTCAAAGCAAAAGATGGATTAAAATTGCAAAAAGTTCAACTATCCCTGAGATTTTGATAGTTTTGGCACTGCCAAATCTGCTTATCCATATCTTGGGATGCGTGCAATGAAACCTTTTGAAACTTAGAACAGTGAGAGATGAGTAGCAAAGGATTCTTGGGGATTTTTGGATGCCCACTTTGCTTACTAAGGATTTTTAATGAAGTAGACTTGAAATGGTCAATTTTCATGTGTATTAGAAATTTTGACAGTTTTGGGATAGCCAACTTTGAGAATCTATAACTTAAGATTGGAAGAGCCTAAAATCATAAAATTTGGACTCAAGCAAGATATATAGGAATTTATGTGCATGACAATATTTCAAAATTTTTGGATAAGCAGTTTAGGAAATATGAATTTTTGAAAAGGCAGTCTTGGAAGAGGAAATTTCAATGACTGTATCAAAAAATTTTACAGTTTTAGAACAGTCGATTTTGCAAAGCCATGACTATGGATTTATGGATGCTAAAATCATGAAATTTGTTTTCAATGAAAGATGAATAGTAAGGAAATCGTAGAAATTAATTTTAGAATTATTGAAGATATAGTTTGCATATGGGGCATAACTAAACTTTCAAACTTGGGACAGTGAAATTCCAATGTTTATAGCATGAATTTTTTATCAAAAATCAGAAAATTTACATGAAACAAGTAAAATAGCATCTATTTGAACTTCATAACAATGCTACGGGTAGTACTATATCAAAATCTCAAAGGAAATATGAAAATACATCAAGAATTTGGACTTTTTTGGTTAAGACATGTTAAAAAGAGAAATATGGAAGCCAATCTTCAAGTAGGAGCCTATAATCCTTCCTCCCATAGCCAAATCGACCTGTCCTTCATGCCCAAAGCTTCCGATCTTTCTGATAGCAAAATGCCCCTTTTGAAAATCCCCTTTTCTAGTTCAATCTTGCAAAAATCCGTGGTTCTTGTTTGTTTTGTGTGCATCTTAAAGTTTTTTGGGCATGATTCTGGTAAATCCAAGACCCTTAGGCTATGATTAGCCTCTCAAATCTGACAAAAAATCCGTTTCTTGGCATCTCAAGTTTTTAGAGCTCTTGGAAGTTTCAGCAGATATATCCCACAGTCAATTTTCGTAAGAAAAAAAAAAACTCAGGTATAAATAGGACAATGCATTCGAATTTAAAGTTCCTTATGTGAGCCTCCAAGTGGTAGAGGGTGATAGGAGGACCTGAGGCTTAGGCTAGGTTTAAATTTTAGTTTTTGGCACACTATCCAAGAGATGAAATTTGAAGGTCAAAACAAGGTCAAATTCAAAAAATTTAAAGCACAAACCACATATTTTTTCAAGATCTATTTTATGGAAAAAGGAAATTTTGGCAAATGAGCTCTTTTATTTTTTGGGGTAAAAATGGTCAAAGATAGATGATATGGCAAAAGTAGATGATGATTTAGCAAAAATAAGATGACATGGCAATGCGAGGATAATGATGTGGCAAAGAAATGATGATGTGGTAACACGAATTGGTAAGCAAGCAACTTGGTAGTGATTTGGAAAAAGTAGCCAAGATGAGATGGCAAATATATGGTGAGGTGGCAAAATGAGTGATGAGGTGGAATATCACATTGTGATTTGTCATATATTCTCAACATTTTGATAGAAATGCTCAGTAGATTTTTCAAACATGGAATTCGAATGCCAAGGACAAATAAAATAGTGAGATGTACCACAAGGGTCTTCCAATCTTCAACTAGGGGTTTTCATTGTTGCACTTTGACTTTGGTAGGCGTTCATGTAGATCTTCAATTCGTAACTTGGCTTTTATATCAATGCCCCTTGGTGAGGTCTTCAAATGGCACCAACAAAATGTATAACTCTACAAGTGTGATGCTTCCATGTTGCCCAAATGGGGCAACAGGGGAGGATGCCATCAAAACACTAAAAGAGTTGGTAATGAAGTATCCTCAGTATCCAAAATTGGCCAGTCTACATGAGTAAAGAGTGGTTCAAGAACATTTGTCAGTGGGTTTTGGCTACAAGAATGTACCCACATTCTAACTAGAGACGGATGCGGCCATAGAGGCCTGGCATGGTGCTCGTAAGATGCACCTAGGCATATGCAAGCATAGGCAAGAGAATAGATTGGTTGTTGTATGTTCTCGCGAATAATGTGGAGACATACATGGCATACATTAGGTAATCTTTTTCATAATACTATTGCTTGCCTACTGAAATTGTGCATTAAGCCTTGAGGTTCTATTTATGGCGTGTTTCAGGTCCTTGAAGGAACAAGGGTTTGTAGTGAACACCTCCCAAGAACAAATCTTTGAATGTGCCATACGAGGCACTCGAAATATTAGTGATAAACAAGTCACATTCACCAACTTTGAGGAAGGTGAGACTGAAGTGCAAAGTGAGCGCACTCTTCTCCAAGGACCATACTTTGTGAATGGAGCACATAAAAAACAGGGCATGTTGTGATTGTCCCTGGGGAGCCAAGGGCAGTGTTTATAAGCACCAAGTGAAGGCTATGAAAATGCTTGGAAACTATAGGGATCAAGATATTTTATAGGCGTTAAGTTCCCAATATGGCACAATTGGTGGTGAATTAGACCACTTGAGGCTACACAAGGAGGAAGTGGTTGGGTAGGATAGTTGTGAATTTGAATGCGAAGTTGAGGTTGTAAGTATAGGAGAGGAGTCTCCCATGTCCACAAACACTAGGATTAGTTTGGAGAAGACTAGAGCCTCCTTGCAAGCAACCATTAATAAAGTGGTGTGTAGGGCTGCAAAAGACTCTAACCTCCTAGTTGCAAGTGATTTTCTCATGAGGCAACTTGACATGAGGCTTGAGAAGATGGATAATGGGGATGGCACTAACACGAAGATAACATGTCTCCCTCGGTTGATCGTTGAAGAGAATTGTGGCATTAGCTTTGCAAGGCTCAAGCCTTTAATAGAGCTCGAGAAAAGCAAGGCCAAGGAGTCAAGGAAGAACTGGAAACAAGTCGAGATGGAGGCATTATGTAAATTGACTGACCAGGATCACACATGATGGAATTTGATGTTAATCAAACGAATGATAAAAGGAATGTTTTGATAGAATAAAGACTTATCCTCGTGTTAACTTCAAACTTATGTTTATGTGAAATTTGCTAATCTAGTACTATTTTCAATGTTGGAACCATGGATAATTAACAAGGTGCTGCGCACAAGGGGTTGCCCTTCGGTGATGCGAAAGTGTGTTTTTATGGTTTCCATTTCAGCGTTTGTTTTCATGTTTTTTATTCGATTGTTCTTTAAGATCAAACTTGAATACTGATTTGTTTTTTTCATCTGGTTTGTTTCTTTCGATCGCTTATGTATTGTAAGGGAGCGAGAAATAAGTATATAAGAATTGGAATTTGGACATTCTTCTTTCCTTTGTTTTATTTGCAATGTACATGGTGAACGAACTTTGCTTTAGTAAGACATCATTGGTTCTACAGCTATATCAAAATATATAGCTTCCAATTTCTGCTTTATATCCTTTGGTAATTCCTTGTAAATCCACCTTAAAATTCCGGACTTATTACCCTTGGTCACGCAAGCGTCAAAATAGACCAATCCAAAATTCATATCATACGTTCGTGCTAGATTTTGGAGACTATAAAGCCGAGGAGCCGTTTCTTGCAAGTATCCATGATTAATTCTGTAAGGTCTTTTCAGGTCAGGGCTGGCTAATATTGGTGTTGTTGTGAGTGCTACTTTCAATTCCTCAAATGCATTATTGCACTCATTTGTCCATGCTTCATCCCACATCTTAGCATTCTTCTTTGTCATTCTTGATAATGGGCATGTTATGTGCAAGTAGTCTTTGATAAACAATTATTCCTGCATACATAATTGCCAGTTGATCCTGCATTTGAGGCCATGCATATGTAACTGTCATTTGTAACATTTTTAGTCCTTTTTTTGTGAATGTGAAGTGTCAAAATAAATATACCTACTAGAGAGAAACCCTAGAAAGGGACTTTCTTTTCCGTTTTCAACGAATAAAGAATGTTTTCTACATCCCTTATTGATGTACAATGTCACCCAATCCCTTTGATCATTTCTTCCCTAGCAATGGTATTGACTAATATTTGGGAGTCAGGTGGAGGCATGAAACATGGTTCAGGAACATTCAGATTGTCTTGTAATGATTGCTTCATGAAATCTCCCTCTCTTGGAGTACCAGGCTTCACCGACACAGATCCAGGAGGCACAACAGATTGAAATCTTTGTAACGCTGCATATCCCCTCAATAGATGTGACATGTACTCATAGACATCGTCGGTGCTTAAACCTTTTTTTAGAAATTCCAAACTTCTTTTTCCTGCTATTCGAGCCTGCATCATGAGAAGAGATTAGTATCAATTTCAAAGTTAAAATTACAAACTAGGAAAGGTATGTTTTCCTTACTTCATCCAGATTGATTGTTGTTTCTAAAGATGCCAAACATCTTCAGAGTTGATAGGCAAATAATGAACCAGAGGCAATAACCCTCGTTGGAAGAATGCATAAAACTCATATTTGATGAATAATATGGGTGACCCATAAGCTAAAATATTTTTGAGACCCACAGACCAAGACATACCTTCCGCATAAATTTTATACCTGCACCAACAAACAAAAGTTACTCACAAAAGAACTAGAAAAGATAGAAAATAAGTGTTTAATTTTCACCTATATCCACATTGATTGGCAGGGTTTGTATTTTGGAAACCGTTTTCTGTCTCAGCTTGCCAATCTAAATGCAAAAAGTTAAGCCACAAACTAGTGGATTACTGCAAACTTGGTTGAAATCTGGAATAAATATTTACCTGCACCTCTGTCACAAGCTTTGCAATATGATTCTTTGAAAGAGAGGAATGCTCGTATCTGCATCAATTGTAATTGTTCCATGAAGACCACTGGTAAAGATGTTAGAAAAATGACGTGAAATATGAAGCAATTGACAATCTACAGCATGAACCCAACATTTTCATGCACTGTAAGGGAGCCAAACAGAGCAGAACTTTAAAAAACCTGCACAAACCATAAAATACAACTGAAGCACTTCAGCAATTTAACGTGCAAGGTCCCATATTTGCCCTTTATTCCAAGATCTGGACCGTACATAGCGATCCTCGTTTGTGGGGTATGCATGTACAAGTTTTTGTATACTGTATATTAAGGTTTGCAAAATACTATAAGGTTTGAGAAAATGTACTTAATGGTGTTAATTTTGTACATGTATTGTAAATTTTTTGGGGCTCTCGCTGCCCTACGTAACCCCTCGTGTGAATATGCACCCAAACCAAAGGGGGTTTAAGGGGGATTTTAATTTAAATGTGTCAAATGCAATGGTTTATGTTAGTAATGTTAATGGTAGTTGTGTGTTAATGGTTTGTGTTAACTAAAAATTTTTTTGGCCCCTTCGGGGCCTTAAGGATGGTGTAGGGATGCATGTAATATTGTGCATGGAGTTTCCTTAGTGCATGTAATATTGTGCATATAATATCTGTGCATGGAGATTTTTTAGTGCATATGAATCATAATAGAAAATGGTAGTAGAGCTAAAAACAAGCCATTACATTCGAAGTCCTAATATTAAGTGTGACATAATACCATAATAGATATAATAGACAAATGGTAACATATCTAAAAAACAGACAGACTCTGAAATCTAAAATTTGATTACTCTCTGCAATGGCTTCATGGACCACTGTTAAAGAAAGAAAAATTACCATGAGGCCAGAAAAGGAGCCAGTTCAAGCCATCTGTTAGAGCTGCCATATTGGCACATGCATCCAAAGCAATGATAAGTGTATTTATCTGGTTTCACCCCTTCAAAGATTCATTTGATTGAAAAACTCCAAAGCCTTCTTATTATTTCCATTCTGCACATATGCTCCAAGCATACTTGTCCAGGAGATAACATCACGGTAATGCATTTCATCAAACAATTGTGTTGCATTCTTAACATCTCCACAATAAGCATATGCTGCAAAACAACAACAAGGTCTCGTTCAAAACATGGCAACAATGTTCCGATGGATCTTCTTCCTTCAAAACCCATGGCAACAATGTTACGATGGATCTTCTTTCCAGCTACTGCATCCATCATAGCAAAGACAAGCGTCAAGAGCACTCCGCAGTGACTATCGTGGACTATGCCTTCCAAACCGCATAGACCCCAAGCATAAGGTTCCGTGGAGAATACATTGGGTTTTGAATAGACTCAAATCTTGCCTGAGCATCCTTCAAAGCTCCACATCTACCATACATTTATTTACATTGATCTTAGAAGATTGAGACTCCATGCCCATCTCGGAAGCCGGATAGTAAAGATCGTCCATGTGGGTCTCCTGAGAATCCTTTGAACAGTAAGCCCCGCCCAAAAGTCTTCAAGCTTGGGCTCTTCCTCTACCGATTCACCTGGCGGGCATCATATCGCATTGTCATCTCCTTGTTTCTCAGACTGAACGAGTATTTAAGTCAGAAAATCCGATTCTCCCTACTCTCTTGACTTAAATAAAATCACAAATCCAACCGCACAAATAGCACAACAATGATGACTCCTGAACGACGAAATCGCAAAGACAAGCAAAATTGTGAACACACAACAAAGGCAAAAAGAATCTAGGCTTGATCTAGGCTTGTCCAAAGATGTTAAAAACATGCTCCAAACAAATTTTAATCGCCAGAAACTTATGAGTCGTTCAGGCCGGAGCATATCTACCATGCTTTTCATGCACCCACCGAATGAAACATTAGAAACAAAATCGTGTCCACGCAAAATTGTGAACACACAACAAGGAAGAATATAGGCTTGTCAAAAGATGTTAAAAACATGCACCCAAATAGCTTTTAATCATTGTAAATCTTATGAGTCGTTCAGGCCGGAGCATATCTACCATGCTTTTCATGCACCCAATCGAATGAAACATTAGAAACAAAATCGTGTCCGTAAACCAATGTCGAATAAAAGATAGCTTACATCACAGTCGCTACAAGAAGGTTTCCCAAAAGCTCAACAAGCTTCCCACCATCAGGCTCTATGAGACCTGCTTGAATCCGACCCACAAAACCACGCCCCGTGTTATAAGATCTGTTATGAGGAAGCTTCTCTCCCCGCCTTTAGCTTGCCCTAAAAAAAAAAAGGGTCATTTAAAATAAAAAGAGGGCTTTTGTTGTGAGCCCTTGGATGTTGGACCATTGGAAAAAAAAAGCTAAATCAACGACTAAGAAATGGTGCACTCTAGATGTACGCATTAGTACATCCATTCGAATACGCCATGAAATCTTAGGAAAACCTTTGTGAAAAGCGTACAAAAACACAAAGAAAACCCCCATGTTATTATGCTACATATTCCACAGTTGGTGTTCTAAATTTCAGGTATTTCAAGGTGATCGATGCATCCTTTCTTCCTGGCTACGTTGAAGCAGTCTGAAAGCTTCTTCCTTCCTTGAATCTGCTTCAACTTATCTACTATACACCTGGTTATTTGTGGGAGATTCTTTTTATGTGCTCAATGGATATCTGACTGATGAGAGCAGCATCATGCAGAGTTCAGATCCGCTTTTTTTAATGCTTATTTTCGAATGATCCATGTAGGATCTTTATCTGATGTAACAATATCTAATTTGTGATTAACAAAACTTCCATTCCTTCCCAAGGAAAAAAAAAAATACCGCTGAAAACGTCCAAAAATCCAAAAGCCATACATAGATCACATTGGTTGTCTTTCCATAAAAGAATGTCAAGTTTTCTGATTGTGTTTCTTGCTTGTCTTGTATATCTTAAGCAATCAAGAGACACAAAAGTTTTACCAGCCCAATCTGCAGCTCAATCTTCAGGCTTTGCATACATAACGTGATCATGAGCCAATAAATCTTTCCATTTTTTCCTGTTTTCTGCATCGTAATGCATTAAAATGGCAGGCTTAAAGGAAAAAATGGTGAACCTTTTTATAAATTTTAATAAAATTGTTACCATAATGCTAATGAATCGCTTATGCCGAACAATATTCTTCTCACTCTTGCAGGAGGTAGATTGCTTTGGCTTGGTTGGTCAGGCTTTAATGGTGGAGCGCCTTATGCTGCCAATCTTACGGCCTCCATAGCTGTGCTTAATACGCATATTTGTGCAGCAACAAGTTTGCTTACCTGGACTGTCTTAGACGTTGTGTGGCGCCGTGCAAGCCATGATTACTGGTCTTGTATGCATCACTTTTGGCGCAGGTAATGAACAACTGTTTCCCAGCCAAAGAAAAATTTGCGAAGAAATTCAAAGACTAAATCCTTTGTAGTATATACCAAATAGATAGATCGCTTGTAACTAGTAGCCATAGTATAAAATTCAGAACTCCCGTTTTGGAGGCCATATTTTATATGAACTAATCTACATATAGAAATTGACTGCAGGTGTTGTGCAAGGTTGGGGTGCCATAATAATGGGTTTTTTTTTATCAGGAAGCATACCCTGGTTCACGATGATGGTGTTACATAAAAGATTAATTTGGCTACAATGCATTGAGGACACTCATAGCAATATTCCACACACATGGAGTGGCAGGATTATTGGGGGGCTTATTAACAGGAGCCAAAGTTGTGGAGGATATTTCTGGATAGAGATTCAAAGGATATAATTTATGGCAGCAGAGGGGCTCAATTGGGCAAACAATTTGTGGGTGCAATTTTTATAATTGGATGGAATGTTGTGCTTACTCTTTGCAATTCAAATGTCAGAAGAAGAGCTACTTATTGGGGATGATGCAGTCCATGGTGAGGATGCCTATGCTTTATGGGCAGATGGAGAGAGAAACCACATTTCTCAAAATGTCAAGGAGGAGCACCAACAAAATCGGTACTCCACAAGTAGAATCCAGACTCTCATCCAGCTCTAAGTGGCCTTCAACAACTCGAAGTTTGATTTCAAGCAGCAATAGCCTTCACAATCAAATTGCACAGGTAGATTGTCTTGAAGCAGTCGCATTTCTTTTTTTAGGGATTCTATTAGGAAATTACAGCTTTGCATATACTAGGAAAAACAAGACAAGGTGGTTTTCTGTATTCTTGTTCATAAACAAAAGTATCAAGACAATTACATCAGGATACTCTATTGCATTAGAATGACTGCATTTCCATGATATTGGGCAGGTATTCCCTATAATCAATATATTAGCCTTTTGAGTTATGACATAAGCCAAACATTACTCCGAGTGCTTGCTGAACAAGTCAGTGAGAATAGTGGCCCAACTTTCATCCAATATTACAATCTAGGTAGCTAAATTCTCAGAGATGTTCTCCCAGATAAAAGTAACTGTAATATTATTAAAACCAACTCAAAATATGTGTAAAATTATTGCTGCAGTAAGCAATGAAGTAACAATCGCTGAGAAGAAGTTCACAGCATTATTACTCAAGATATTTTCACCTGAAATACGTTTCACCGTAGGGCCTGGCTTTTCTACAACCTGCAATAACAACAAACAACCAGATCCATAAGATACCAACTTCACAGGTCCAAATCTGATATACTGCTTTAATGGACTGACATCAGATATCCATTGCAAAGCTTACCAAAGTCCATACCTTGTCTTGGACTTGAATTGTAAGTATAGCTAACTTTAAGCCATACTTACACAATATCTGAAACGCATATCAGATGTGATTTTGAAATAATTTTCTTAAAATAACTGTTAATGCAGGAAGAAAAGGAGCAAATGCTCAAATTGAATTTTCATAATAAAATATTGCTAATGCAGGATAAAAACGACCTTACCTGAGAATTGAAAAATAGCCCCCAGAAATGAATCGATTAGACTTACAAGAACATCCATAAAGCAACCCAAAGGGATTACCAAAATTTGGTAACTCCAAATACTTCCATGGAAAGTTGTAGAGAATAAACCAACGGTGAAAAACACCAAATACTTCAATTAAACCACCAAAGAAGAATGCCGCAAGAAGTCCGAGATTGTGACTCCGCCATTTGTGCCCCTAGGAACAGGCTGCAAGATAGCATAATCATGCCAAGAACAGCATATAAAATAAAGTAGAAAATGTCCCATACTAATAACTATATAAGCCGTGCCTGCATTGTTGTAATTAGACGAGGCTGGCTCTTAATGAGAACTCCGAGCTCAGATGACCATGTATCCCCATTACAACAGGCATAATATCCATAAATAGCACCCAATAATCCTGTGACAAGAGGGTTTTCCTTCTTGTTCAAGCACTGATTCCGGCCCCCAGTAATATAGGCAACTAATAAAGACAACAAAGTTGCTGTCAAACTATTTGCAAACACCTGCACCCTGCATCCCTTGTCTTTTAACAAAGACGGACAGTATGTTGGACCAAAAACAAAAGGAAGCCTTGCCAGTCTCGTTGACCACCTTCTTTAAAACCATCCTCCACAACTTTTTTTTCTTCAGATTTATACTTGCTAAGCATCGAGGAACTCATACTGGAGCCAAAAACATTCTTATTACAATTTAGGTAGCAAAATTCTCAGAGATGTTCTCCCAGATAAAAGTAACTGAAATATTATTAAAACCAACTCAAAATATGTGTAAAATTATTGTTGTAGTAAGCAATGAAGTAACAATCGCTGAGAAGAAGTTCACAGCATTATTACTCAAGATATTTTCACCTGAAATACGTTTCACCGTAGGGCCTGGCTTTCCTACAACCTGCAATAACAACAAACAACCAGATCCATAAGATACCAACTTCACCCAAATCTTTCCTACAACCTCGCAATAACAACAAACAACCCTTGTCTTGATCCATAAGATACCAACTTCAAGCCATACTCCAAATCGATATATTTTGCTTTAATGGACTTAAAATAG
The DNA here is from genome assembly GCA_021234155.1 of Isoetes taiwanensis. NCBI lineage: Eukaryota > Viridiplantae > Streptophyta > Lycopodiopsida > Isoetales > Isoetaceae > Isoetes > Isoetes taiwanensis. Next base: position 2,567,814 of record JAJEKV010000004.1, read on the forward strand.
CGACATCGGATATCCATTGCAAAAAATATTACTAATCACGGGGAGTCCACACCTTGTGTTGGACTTGAACTGTAAAAACACACCCACCGGCTGACAAATGCTCTGAATTATACTCATTTTATTGCCCCTAAGATAGCATAATCATGCCAGCTAACTTTAAGCCATACTTACACAATATCAGAAACGCATATCAGATGTGATTTTGAAATAATTTTCTTAAAATAACTGTTAATGCAGGAAGAAAAGGAGCAAATGCTCAAATTGAATTTTCATAATAAAAATCACGCTAATGCGGGATAAAAATGACCTTACCTTTTTCCTTCTTGTTCAAGACATATGCAACTAATAAAGACATTAAACTTCCAAGAACACCCATAAAGTCTTTTTAACAAAGGGATTACCAAAATTTGGTAACTCCAAATACTTTTTTTTTTTTCTGGCAAGTTGTAGAGAATAAACCAAAACATTCGATGAAAAACACCTCAGAGATGTTCTCCCGGATTAAACTACCAACAAAATATGAAATGCTTGTTGTAGTAAGCAAAGAAGTCCGAGAGTTGTGACTATTTTCATTTGTGCCCTAGGAAGGTCTGCAAGATAGCATAATCATGCCAAGAGCAGCATATAAAATAAAGTAGAAAATGTCCCATTCAAATATCTATATAAGCCGTGCCTGCATTGTTGTAATTAGACGAGGCTGGCTCTTAATGAGAACTCCGAGCTCAGATGACCATGTATCCCCATTATAGCAAGCATAGTATCCAAAAATAGCACCCAATAATCCTGTGACAAGAGGGTTTTCCTTCTTGTTCAAGCAATCGATCCCAAAATGTCCCATTCAATATAGGCAACTAATAAAGACAACAAAGTTGCTGCCAAACTATTTGCAAACACCTGCACCCTGCATCCCTTTTCTTTTAACAAAGACGGGCTGTATGTTGGACCAAAAACAAAAGGAAGTCTTACCAGTCTCTTTGACCACCTTCTTTAAAACCATCCTCCATAACCTTTTTTTCTTCAGATTTATACTTGGTAAGCATCGAGGAACTCATAGTGGAGCCAAAAACATTCTTCTGGTGGGGGTTCTGAGGCTCGATTCTTCATGCTCGGCTATGGCTATCGGAGTCATGTTATGATCCAAGGCTCCATTCTCAAACAGGCAATGGATTTGCCGATTAGATGGTTTGCATAGCGGCCGGCCAACAACAGAGGCGGCCGCCGGTTCACGGCCGATCGGAGTTTGGAGCAATTTTAAAAAGATATTCCGTATATACTAGCATATACCCTAACATGCCAAAACCCACATAACCAAGGGATTGCCCCCCTAGGGGCAACCCAAAAATGAAGTCATTCTAAGGCAAGTTGGGGGATAGTGTTATTATACTATTTTCAATGTTGGAACCATTGGTAATTAAAATGGAATTGTTGTATCTATAGTTTTCTGTGACTATTGACAAGTTTTCTAAAGAATAAGAATAAGAATAGTTTTTTATCGTCCACTGAGACCAATCGGCCTATGGGACCCAGAAGGAGCGCAACAAACTTATTACTGTCTGGGTTAAAAAACCCTCGCCCCGAAGGGTTTTCGAGGGAAAAATCGTGGCAGTAATAAGAATGCTGTCAAACTGTACAAGTATACATCATTATGAAATAAATGTGTATGTACATGTCAACGCGTGCCCGAGGACATAGCTGATCTCGCATGTCCATGACCTCCTGAAGGTATGATCCTAGCACCCGTACGGATGCCGTGCTCAATGTCACATGTAGCGGCTGGCCATGCCTGACCAACTCAGCATAGCGCATCCGGATTTGATCATATGCTGGGCAACTTTGAAGGGTATGAGATTCATCCTCAATGGCTCCCATTTGGCAGCATTGACAGAGCCTGTCCTGACGTGGCTCACCAATCGATCTGCCTGTCTCAATTCGAAGATGATGTGCCCCTGTGCGAATGGAGGCAATGAGTCTGCGTCTTTTCATGGGCAAGTGGGTGCGCAGGTAGCATTGCGGGCCTCGTTCCAATGTGGGATTTATGTGGCGCTGGTAGTGTGCCGTCTTGACCTGTTCAAGGGCGTTGGCATCCCAAAGCTTGCTGATGAAGCAAGCGTCAAGATATTGCCTCAAGCTATGGCGATCTGCTAAAGGCAAGTTGGCAGCTAGGCCAACTCATTTAAAATCAAACGATTGAAGTTAAGAAGTATATTTTATGAGCGGGAATGTGATCCCAGAGGATGGGATTCTCAATAAACATTTTGTGATCCCAGAGGAGGGGATCCCCACTGAACATGTTGTAATCCTAGAGGAGGGGATCCCCAATAAGCATATTGTGATCCCGAAGGAGGGGATCTCCAACAAACTTGTGATCACAGAGGAGGAAACCTCCAATAAACTTGTGATCTCTCGGAAGTGAAGTTGCTGCCAAACATAGTTGATTCCATCATATATGCATATATTCACAAATTCATATATTCATAAAAGTTCAAATGACAGATTGCAGATTACTGAAGTTCCATAGTTTTTTGCGGGGCCATTTAGCATCGAGCAGCGTAAATGGGCGACAGTATGTATGGTCACCTTCGGGTAAGTAGAAAGTGGATTTCCCTTGGGCTAGGCACTCGCTCCATTTCTGCAACATAGTCATGAACACTCACGTGTTTTGTCTATCTCTTCTTTTCAGAGTCAATCCTGAGGAATGACTATCTGAAAAAGGACACACAAATCATGGATAAATCTTTACTAGTCTATAAACTACAGAATTATGATTTACGATCTTCTTTATTGCACACCTCTCTAACAAATTTCTTCACATAATTATGACATATATACCATAGTCTTAACTGTTGTGTTGCTGACGAGCATCCATCATTATGCAAGGTGCATTATCAAGTGTTGATTTCTCATGCTTCCAGCTCATGAAAAGGTCGCCTAAGAACTTGCAAATAAAATTCGAGTTCAAAGCCTAAGATAAGAACTTTTAAGCCTAAAAAGTAATACCTTAAATATAATAGAAGCACGAAATAGCTTGCAAAGTTATGAAACCTCGAACTTTTGCATGCATGGGGTCATAAGAATCAAAGTGAAAAGTGCACGAGCAAGGCTTGCTCAACTCAACGAATACAAACAGCTCAATGGCCAATTGCAATGCAAAAACTAATCACTTGGACGATCTAATCATACAATTTTTAGCTTAAAACAAATGTTACTTTGCATTAGCCGGAATGTAGTAGTCTTGAGCATGCTGATTTTTTCAATGAGCCTTGCCAAATGAAGATGTCGGATCATCTTTGCAAATTGGTCATATGCCCACCTAACCACCCTTTGCTACCATTCAAGAACAATCCAAATGCACCGGGGAAATTATTACGTGGTGGCATCTCTTCTAATAGGAATCGAGTGGGGCAAGTTACCCTAAAAGGATGTGCAAATTAGAATGGTGGCTATAGACTTGAAATTGAACCTGAATTAACTTGAATTATACTCACATTGAAGAAGCTTCATGCAGTAGGCATCAACCTCACATGCCAAATCTCCGAAGGCACTTGGAATTATTTGGGACTTCTGGGCGTCTGCCTCGAAGATGAAGGACTCCCCACCCTGCGTTTGCTACCGACCTTAAGCAATAGACTCTCCATAACTATTGGATATGTCAATGTCAAATTACGGATCCATCTTTAATGTTTGCGACCTCTCTGATAGGACAAAGCAACATCAAAAAAGGAGGGATCTATGGTATATAAATAGTGGAGTCTAATCCTATTGGGTTTTTCATAAAGGAATCAATTGGCTCCTCTTCTTCCTTTTGGCTTGGATTCTTCGGCAAGAATGTGATTGGAAGCCGTGTCATCCGACTTCTGTCGAGACATAGTCTACTTGGGCCTCACTGGTGCCCTCTCCTTGAGATGGTGAGAATTTAGATTACATTCCTTGCTTGCAGCAGAGACCTCTACACTCCAATTGTCTTCGTCCACTTAGGCATGTTTGGCATTCAAATTGGCCACAATTCCTCCTCGCTAACGACATTGCCATGTTTATTCATGATTCGAGCCCAGCCCTTGATTTGCTTCTCCTAGAATTTGAGCTCCTGTGCTTTCTTCCTCTGAACCTGTAGATTGATGAAATCATTTCGGCCTTCTATAGTATGCAATCCGATTGCTATTTGCTCATCGGCCAATCTTGGTTGCACTCGCCCTGTCCTTTGAAGCTTTCTGGCCAAGCTTTGGGCATACTTGAACACGAAATTTAAAGATCGGGTTAGCATTATATTCCAATAGTTCCTCTTCCTCGATTCACCCTTGCTGCCCTTGTTGTCGGGAATCCAACCCCTTGGAGCATCTAGAAGCTTAAAATTCTCAAAAATCTAGTGTACTCTGAACTATGATTCTCCGATATGATTCTTCGATTCTACCTTCCTGCAAATTTTTGATGTAATCATCTACTTGACACCTCCATTTGCGAGTTGTTTGATCATTCCGATATTCTAGAAGCTCTTGCTGTGGACAATCTATGTTTTCTTCCAAATGAGCAGGACCCTAATGAATCACCTCAGCAATGTCGCCATCCACTTGAGCCATATGGTCATCCTTCTGTTATCAATCAAATTGAACCAAAATGGGATTTTTAACTACAGGGAACTCCACCACTGTTTTTGGATCAGGCCTTTTCCTCTAAATGGTAGGAGATTGCACCTCTGCCTCTGAATCAAGCCCGAAGTCCCAAGCCAGTTCTCATTCATGGAGGTGTTCAAGTTAACCTATAGATTAATAGATTCCTCCATCTACAAAACAGGAAAACAATTAAAAAATAGACCAAAGCTTAAAAAAAAAAAAAAAAAAGGTCTATTCAAGAGATTTTTTTACCTTAAACTAAGCAACGTTACTCTGATGCGCCTTCGGATAGAGACACAGCAGCTACAACATCAAAGGGATCGGGCCTTTTCCTCTTAGAAAATGGATGGCCAAGAATAGAGGAGATAGAGTAGAATAATCTGAACATTATAGTTTGGCAAAATGAGTATTCCCTCCTCCAGAATCTCTTGTCAATATGGCAGCATGCCATTCATTATTATATGGCATGCAGGACAGTAATAACTCATCCGTTGAAAGCTACCATGGATGATAGACATTTGAGGGAAAGGGATTCTAGAGCGTGGGATAACGATGGAGGCAATTAATGGTTGAGATTTTCTTATCCACAAATCCTACGACTGGGCGTCTCCTATCCTCATAGGGATCCCAGAGGGCGGGATAACCATGGCTGAAGGGCGTGGTCCCAGATAATGGTATCACCAAGAACACCATGGCTGATGACAATTTTGCGTATCAGCCACATACTTGGGATCCTGCCCTCTGGGATCCCTATGGCTGATAATAGATGTGCATATCAGACCCCGGAGAAGGATATCACAAACTTCAAGGGCCGGTGATCCCGAAGGCTAAGAACATCGTGATTGATGATAATTGCGCATATCAGCCACGGACATGGGATCCTGGAGGCCGAGATCATCCGACCCCAGCGGAGATCCCGAGGACGGGGATCCGCGGGTGGCATTGAAGGGGGTCGCGGGAGGGATCCTGAAGGAGGAGATCACCACCATGCCATGGATAGGGATCCTGGAGGTGGAGATCACCAGTATCGATATAGGGAGAGAATATCAGCCTGGACCATGGGATCTCGAAGGAGGGAATAACTACCGGTGATCCCGGAGGATGGAAGCTCCGCAGATGGCTGGGATTTGACGGGGTATTGGATAACACAAATCACCCTGATGGTACCTGGCTAGTGTCAGTACCTGAAATGGGGGATCCTAAACGGATTCCATCAAGAATGGCTTGGGATCCCGGAATACGAGATTTCCAGCCCAGGGATCCCTGAAACTAGGGTAAGTATATCTTCACCCGCCAAATTGGATTAGCCATAACATAGAACTTGGTTCACAATTTTTGTTGGAGGACTAATTACGTGCTTTCATGTGGTATTCCTTACAATCCAAAATGGATGGAGGACAATTCCATGGTTACTAAATATTACAAGTTTGCATAAGGACACTTCTGCATTTTTAGTTGATCCTCATAAGTAATCAGACATTGTCTCTTTGACGTCTTTGTCTTTGTCTCAATATAGATTGTGAAAGTTGTGTTTGTCTCATTTGACCTGAATATTTAAACGCTAGTGTATTTCCCCATGTCCACATCTCAAATGCAAAAGAGAATCTCTTCTTGATTGCTTGTGAGATGCACAACGGGTAAGAAAGTTTCCTTATAATCGATACCAGCCACTTGCAAGTATCATTTTGCAACTAGTCATGCTTTGAACTTATCAAACGACTATCTGCGTTGTATGTGGAGCAAAAGATCCAATTACATTTAATGGGTTTTCGTCTTTCAGGTCATTCAACAAGCTCTCAAGTACCTTTGTTGATAAGAGATTCAAACTTAGCTTCCATGGCCATGCGCCAATTTTTAGCTTGTAGAGGAGACATAGCCTCTTTCACCATAAACGGATCTGTGTTAATAGCCAAAGCAGCATGATATTTTAAGATCCATCTGGTCGGCTTCCATTGCCTTCTACTAGAGCCATGTCATCAGAAACTCCAATAATGACATCAAGTAGACCATCATGATCCTCATTCGCACCGTCATGCAAACCAAACTCATCTATAAAATCATTATGCATGTCATTTTCAAAGCGAGAATGTAGAAGTCCATTATCCTCATTGGGATTTACAATATGGGAATTTGGAGGTGCATGATTTACATTAGGATTCACAACTTGAGGATGAGGAGGCCCATTATCCACATGAGGATTTAGCAACTTTTGTTCCAAATTAAGGGTCAGCTCGCTATCAAGTATTTGAAAATTACTAAGAATAGCATTAGGTCATGATGAGGAGTAACTATGTCAGCCCAGACTCATCAAACACTGTATCATGACTAGTGATAATCCTACACGTAGCAATATCATAAATTCAATACTGTTGTGTAACACATGATTTTGAGGCCAATTGGATCAAGTCTTTTTTCTCTCTCTCTTTTGGAACATGAATATCTTATATTATAATGTTATACCGTAAGTGTGTAGTGCATCGAGCCCTAATTTGAATGGCCGAGATCATCTGGATGCATCCGAAGGCCTAGATTTATTGCACGACTTACCAACACTGTGATTGGTCATGCTTCGATCTCTTAAGGGGAAAGGGTAAATGAAAAGGGGGAAAAGGAAAAGGGAAGTGGAAAGAGAGAATGTGAAGGGCAAAAAGGCATGGAGAAAAGGGAAAAGGATAAAAGGAAAAGGGTGGGAATAAGAGAAGAGAAAAAGGCATGGAAAATGAAAAAGGGAAAGGGAACCTCGAAAAAGGGCACGAGGGAAGGAGGAATAATAAAGTGGAAAAGGTAAATGGAAAGGGCATGAAAAAAAAAAGGAAAGAGGAAAAGGTTGAAAAAAGGAGAAAATGGAGGAGAAAAAAAGCATGGAAAAGGGGAGGAGAAAAAAAAGCATGGGAAAAGGAAGGAGCATGGGAAAAGGGGGAAAAAGAGAAGCGTTGAGGAAAGAGGAAAAAGGAAGGGACAAATGGCATAGGAAAAGGGAAAAAAAAAAGAGAGGGAAAGGGAAGGGAAAAAATGCATCAAGAAAAGGGAAAGAGTGAAAGGTTGGAAAAATGAGGAAAAGGGAAGGGACAAGGGGGAACAAGAAAAGGATGGGGAGAGGGGAAAAGAAAAGGGACATAGAAAAAGGGAAAGTGAGAAGAAAGAAAAAGGAAAGGGAAAAGGGGGAAAGGGAACCTAGGTAAAGGTCACAAGGAAAAAAGAAAGAGGGAAACGAGAAAAGGGGAAGGGGGAAGAGCATGAGAGAAAAGGAAGAGGAAAATGGTGAAGAAAGTGAAAAAAGAAAAAAGGGAAAAGAAAAGGGGCAAGAGAGAAAGGGTGGGGAAAAGAGGAAAATGGGTATAGGAAATAAGAGAATAAAACAAATGTGCAAAAGGCATGGAAAAATGGAAAAGGAAAGGAAAAGGAAAGGAAGGGAAAAAAGCACGTGAAAAGGATCGCAAAGGAGGAAAAGCGGAAAGAAAAAAAATCCATCAAGAAAAGGAAAGCGGAAAAAAAGGAAAGGGAAAGGGAAGCGGGGAGTGATGGAGGGAGGGAAAGGGGAAAAAGGACATGAGGAAAGGAAAAGAGAAAAGAAAAAGGAAGGGTTGAAAGAAGGAAAAAATTGCACGCGGGAAGAGGGAAAGGGTGGGAAAAGGAGGAAAAGGAAGCCGCGGGAAAAATAGAAAAAAAAAAGGGTGGGAAAAATGGCATGGGAAAAGGGAAATAGAAAAGAAAAGAGAATGGAAAAGGGGAAAGAGAGAGAGACACGGAAAAGGAAATGAGGAAAATGGAAAAGGGAAGAGAAAAAGGAACATGGAAAAGGGAAAGAGGGAAAGGGTGAGGAGATGGAAAAAGCGAAGGTAAAAAGGGCATGGAAAACGGAGGGAGAAAAGAAAAATGGAATGGAAAAGGGCACACAAAAAAAGGAGGAAAAGAGTGGAAAAAGGAGGAAAAAGAGAAGGGAAAATAGGCATGGAAAAGGGCTTAAAGAGTAAAAGGTTGAGAAAAAGGGAAGACATGGAAAAAGGGGAAAAGAGAAGGCATAAAAAAGAGAAAGGGGAAGGAAAAAGGGGCAAAGAAAAAAAGAGAAGAGGGAAAAGGTGGAGAAAGGAGCAAAAGGGAAGGAAAAAAAAGGTTATCGGAATGAGGGGAGGGGGAAGGAAAGGGATGGGAAAACAAGGAAACATGTGAGAAAGACGAGAAAAAAAAAAAGAAAAAAAAAAGTAGAGAAAATAAGAAAAAATGAAATGCGGGATAGAGCAAAAGGGAAAGGGAAAAAGATAGGGCTTTTCTCACTGCATCCCAAAGCATTTACAGGCTCCCAATTTATGCCCAGCAACGCTGGGCACCATTACTAGTATGCTATATAACCATGCTCAACATTTTGTTTGACTCTGGTCTACAATTGCAAAGGAGTTATGCCTTTTAGGTATGAGGTAATTGTTCAATTTTGCACTTAAACACAGCTTCTGCTCAAAATGACTTATCCAAACCAGTGAGGATAAACATACATTGAATAGCATAGCAACACCATTTTACTGAAGGGAATAAGGAATAGTATACTCACGAGCTATACCATACTCTTCACAAAAGCATTTGAATTAGGTGTAGGTTTCCCACCATTGAGTACATAATCTCTTGATCACTTTGCCAATCTAAGTCTCCACCATACTTTTAAACACTTGAAATTTGATAAAGACTTGAGACTTTATAAAGATAAGATATACAAAAGCTCTATGTAAAAAATCATCCACAAACAGGATGAAATATCATGCACCACTCAAAGCATAAGATAGTGGGGCATATATATTGGCATGTACAAGCTCCAAAAGCTGTGTTGCAAAATTTTCTTTCACACTGAAAGGACGGCGATGTTGCTTTCCAATAGCACATGCTTACATACACTTGTTGATCCAATGCTACTCAATGATAGATCATCAACAGTTCTAGAGGCCATATCCAACAAATATTGGAAGTTAACATGTGCAAAACAATGATGCCACAATGTACTCAATTCATCTCCATTGGCAATTATGAGATTCACAAAGTCATCAATCAATTTAAGCTCATAGAGATGACCTTCTCTCGGGGCAACCCCAAGTACACATCCATCTTGGATAAATCTATATGGCCATCTAAACAGAATGGATAGACCAAATAAGATTGCAGCATAAACCAGATACATGTGAAATGCCAAGCAAGACTTATACACCATTAGGAGTATCAATATTATCTCCAATTCTTTTGATTTTATGAGTTGTGTTATCACCAAAAAATAGAAGTTTTTGAACCAGAAGTAGGTGATAATTTTTCAATCTATGGAATGTTATATGTTGCATTGTATCAGAATCAATAGTGATGGAATGATAGTTCCTCTAAAAACAGTTGTTTCAAGAAGCTCCTTCACATGCAACACTTTCCTATCCATTTCGAATGCTAACTTCATTTTGAATTGACTGGAGTAAGGTCTTATGCTCATTAACAAAGCATTTATACCAACATGTTCTCAAGATGCTTCGGGTTTTTACAATATGCACAAATATTCTCTGAATTAGGCTACTCAATTTGAGCCAATTATTGATTATCACCATGACCTCGGCTTCTACCACGACCTCGACTATGCTTTGTATCAATAACAAAGGCTTTTACATCTTCTCAACATCATTTCTTACTATCAACAAGTAAGGCTTGATCTTCTACACAGTTTGCCTTTGCAGATCTCTAACCCCGTCTTTTACGGACTCACAAGCTCGATCTAAGATCATCAACCTTTTATTTGCCAATATAGTCGTAGGCGTCTGAAGCTTGTCTGGCATAGTTTCCAGAAAGTGGACAATATGTTTATCATGTGGTATCTAGTACCGGCAGCATACAATGCCTGAAGAAGTGCTTTAAATTTATCCACATGCTCGTTGAATGAATCATTCAGGCGATACTTAATGATGTAAGATCCTTGCAAAGACTAATCACTTCATATGATAAAGGTTTTCTCTAAATACTCTCAAACTTCACTCGAACTAATAGAATCTTTAGCATCCACTAAAATGGATTCTTTTAGGGCATAAAGAATAAGCGCTCGAGCTGTCTAATCTTTTTCTTTCCAATCATCTGAATTTTTAACGCAAATATCATATTCGACGCCATTCAGAACAAGATTGCCAGTTTCACCAACTGGTTGTGATGGAAGAAGGTTATTTCCAGTCACAATTTCAAAAAACTTTTTGCTTTGAAGAACAAGCTCCGTCTTAATCTTTCAAGCTGGATATCCAGCTCCAAAGAAGGCATACAAAGTTTTAGTTTCAGTGGACCCTCCAAAATTCACAATTGCTCCAGAACCAGATGCATGCTCTCTATCATGTTAAACTTACTAGTTTAGAACGAAAACATAAGAGAATAGAATAGTATAGAATGTATTTTTATTGTCCATGAAGACCAAATGGCCTATGGGGCCCAAATAAAGAAAACATCAAATGTATAATTGTCAGGATTAAAAAAACCCCGCCCGAAGGGTTTTCAGGCAGAAAACCTTGGCAGTAATAGGCATGCTGATAAATTACAAAGCTATACAATGATGTATTAAGGCACAACTCAGTGCCGCCATAACTAACATTTCTTTGGTATTATATACTATAAATTTCACTACTACAAAAATAGGTAGAAATGGCACAAAAGTGACATTTATCCTCCGTCTTTTTACCGGGCATAAACGTCACTTTTGTGCCATTTATGACGTTTGTGCTCCCCAAATGGCACAAAAGTGACGTTTATGCCCGGTAAAAAGGCAGAGGATAAATGTCACTTTGTCCATTCTATTTTTTAATAATGTTTTCATGTCTTCTGGTGTAGACTACTTTGCCATGGATGATCTTTGTGTATGCTAAATCATTTTGTATTTGATTCATACGCGCATTTCATCTATAATCTATTCTTTCTTTTTGATATAACCCACCATGGGCTACCCAGTGGACTAGGGGCAACTAACTCCTGAGTAGGAACTTGTACTTATGAAGCGCTAAATGGCCGAGCTTTAGGCTCGGCCTATAGTTCCAGAATATGGACATGAGATGCCAACAGTTGAGGTTAATCAAAGGCCGCCCCCACCTTCTGGGCCTCATTCTACAAATGTTGTGTCTTTTTATCGCTGATTTTTTTCCGATAAGTATGACATCGGCTTAAGCTCTGGATTCATAGCATTCTTATAATCTAACGTCTTAGTCTCAGGCGTTTTGCCATAGCTGATATTGTATATTGGCTCTCACCCACCGGTCACCCACTCTCTGATTGTGTCTTTCTTGCGTGGCATGTTCTCTAGGCACATCCCGCATCTTGATAGCCACTTCTTTACGTCTGCATACCACCCTTTGTTTTCACTTTCCTTCATGGCTGATCTGGGAAGATTGTCTTCATGCGTTCCTTGTCTTTGCAAACGTAATGCAACAGCTGGCACATGGCCTCCCCTTCTAATGTCATGAAACCTGTCTCCGTGAGTAGTATTTCATAGGGGGTTTGTAGTTTAACTCCTAGTTCAGTCACAAGAAACTACCCATTTCCACATGTTTAGCGAGAGCCCTGGCCCCCATATTTCACAACCGTATAGAATCACAGCCTGCACTAGAGTCTTGTAGAGCATTTTCTTTAGGTCAAAATAAATGATTTCTGCTTTTTTGCACCTTCGCTGCATGGAGAATAAAGCTTTGAGACCGCCATCTGTCCTTTGCTCAACCATCCTGTTCCATTTATAGTTTTGATCTACCATCAGCCCCAAGTACTTATATTGCATTGTCAACTCCACCTTAATGCCTTTGTATAGGAAGTTGAAATCTGTTGATCTAGTGCCAAATGCTATGATCCTGGTTTTACTGAGATTCACTTTCATCTGCCTTGCATCACAAAAGGATGCCAACGTGTTTAGGTGCCTTTGGAGGCTATGTTCATGCCTGGAGAGCAAAACAATATCATTTGCATAGAGTAGCAATGCAAGAGCGAACCCTCCTACCATGTAGTGCAATGCGACCATAGTGCCTTCTTCCCCATTTTAAGCAATCCAAGTCTCTAATTCGTCTATGGAAAGGCCAAATAGCGTGGGTGATAATGGGCAGCCTTGCTTTACCCCTATGTTAATGTGTACCACTTTGTCACATATGTCCACTAACGGAAAGGACAGTTGGATCCGTACCTGTTTGTAGAGTGAAGCCACTGCATCCTTTATGTCATTTGGAATCCCGAACCTTTCCAACCTTGCCCATATGTCACCTCTTCTGACCATGTCGAAGGTTTTAGTTAGGTATAGAAACAATACGAACAAAGGTTTTTTGTCTTTTTCAGAGAGTCCATGGTTGCCCTGAGTGTGAGAAGGTGATCTGTGGTGGATTTCCCTGGCCGAAATCTTGCCTCACCACTCGCTCTAACCTTGTTCCCTTCTGCCCCTCTGCTGATTTTTTGCTCCAAGACAATTGCAAACAATTTAGAGTATAAGCTACTTATCATGATCATTCTGTAATTGCTGGGATCTGTTGTATCTCCTGCTTTATGCAATGCCACTATTCTGCTTATTTGCCAAGACATGGGAAGTCCCTCACTTACTGTTGCATATAGCATTTGGGTTATGATGGATCTAACTGTGGGGCCCGTCCACTTTATCATCTCAACCACTAGATTTGTTGCATCTAATGTTTTTCCAAGCGAGAGCTTTTGAAGGGCCATAGATACATCTTCCTCAGATATGCTGATGCTCTCCCCGCAAAGAGGGGGTTGATCATCAATGCCCTCCACATATGTAAGGATATGTCCTTCAGCCTCCATTAATTAGAAGATTAAATATTTGCGGATATTCGCATTTACAAATGGATATGCATCCAATTCTGTATGCTACCACAGTTATTGTGGTTCTTAACTACAAGTCCAGGATCTATACAATAGGTTATGCAGAAGAACAACTTAGCTCATATTTGCTAAGGGCATTAGAAGAACAACTTGGAAATCATATCTAGAGTGTTCATACACTAGCAGCCACTACAACTTAGTCAGAATATATTTTCTAGCTATGTTGGGTTTCCAAATAAACCATAATATCCTGGATTTAGCCTACAAAACTTGTGTTACTTTACTGATTTATTATCTTTTTGTCTTATAGTTGTAGCAATCCATGCCTATTATTGCTTTATTATCTAAGACTGATGTAACTAACCAATAGGGATGCTATTGCTGATAAACTTAAACGAATTGACCAAGACTATTATTTAGACTTCTCAATTGGATTCAATGTGGATCATTAAAACCAAATGCAATGTGAATCATTAAAACCACATCTATATTCAAACAACTTAACTCCGCCTTATATCATATATAAGTTACGATCACAACATGCATCCGGCCCGACCTGTACCCGACCACTTCCGACTGGCTCAAAAAACCCAAATCTTGATTTCACTGATCATCTTCCTTTTATTCAGGTGCATCCGGCGGTTCTGCTATCAGATTGAAAAGCCAATACAAGTTTCCAAAATTATTTCTTAGCCTGTTGCTCAAGTATGCCGCCAGCTATTTTTTGAATCTATATATTAAGGATAGGGTCATAACATTCAACATGACCTTAACCTTTAACCATTAAACCAAATATCAAACTTCTTATGAATATGAACATTATATTTTCAACACTCCTCCTTAATGTCATATTCATCTGTGCTTTCATTTCCAGAACGTACCTCCTTCAGCTTCAAATCCTGTAATCCCATCATCCCAAGAAATCTATGGAATTTTATCTGTGAAACAGGTTTAGTTAACACATCTGCAACTCGCTGTTCTGTAGGAATATATTCAAGTGAAACATGTCCTTTTTCTACCATGCTTCTAATGAAATGCATGTTCATCTCAATATGTTTCGTTCGCTCATGTAGCACAGGATTTTTGCAAATGGCAATACAGCTTATACTATCTGTCAGCAGGACTGTTGCAGTATTTTGTACTATGCCAAGTTCATTCAACAAACGTCTACTCCATACAATTTCCTTAGCTGCAAGAGTTGTGGCATAATACTCAGCTTCGGCAGTAGACATAGCAATACTAGACTGTTTTTTACTCCTCCGCGAAATTGCACCTCCACCAAGCATGAGTACATAACCCGAGGTAGATTTTCTAGAGTCTATATCTCCTCCCCAATCAGCATCCGAATAACATTTTAAAGTCAAGTCTTCATTACAATACGTTATTCCATATTCAACAGTTCCCTTGAGATACCTTAATATTCTTTTGGCAGCAACCCAATGTTGTCTGCCTGGATTGCTGCAGAATCTACTGAGCAATCCCACTGAATAAGCGATATCTGGTCTGCAACAATTGACTAAATACAACAAGCTTCCTATTAACTCTTGATACGGGACTGCTGCCATTTCTAATTTATCGTCATCAGTCTGTGGACTCATAGCACTAGATAGTTTGGTGCCTGGAAGCATCGGACAGCCAATTGGTTTACAATCTTTCATTCCAAACTTATCTAGCATGCTTTTAATATATCCACCCTGTGTTAATTTCAGAATCTTATTCTGTCTATCCCTGGTGATCTCCATTCCAAGAAACTTTGTTAGTTTGCCCAGCTCTGACATTTCAAATCTGCTCATCATTATCTGCTTGCAATATTTCATACAACATGCACTATTTGCTGCCATAAGACAATCATCTACATACAAAGCCACTATACAGAGATTACCGCCTTCACGAAACATGTACAAATTGCCATCACTTTCAAGTTTAATAAAATGCTTACTTTTCAAGAATGAATCAATACATTTGTACCATTCTCTTGGGGACTGTTTCAATCCGTATACGGCTCTATTCAGTTTCCAGACTGTGTTTTTCCCTTGTTCAAAGCCTGGTGCAGCATGCATGTAAATTTCTTCATTGAGTTCTGCATTCAAAAACGCAGTATGTACATCCATATGTTCTAATTCCAGATTATAAGCATTTGCATAAGCAAGCAATGTTCTTATACTAGTCAATTTAACCAGCGGAGAGAAAGTTTCCTCAAAGTCAATACCGTATTTTTGGGAGAATCCTTGTGCCACGAGCCTTGCTTTGTATTTTTGAGTGACTCCATCTGGACCTGTTTTCAGTTTAAAAATCCACTTATTGCCCACTATATTCTTCCCTTCAGGCATGCTAACAACATCATAAGTTTTTGTTCTTTCAAACGATTTCATTTCTGCACACATAGCCTCCTTCCATTTATCACAATCAGGAGCATTCAATGCCTCTTCATAACTTCTTGGCACATTTGGATTTAGTATTGCCATTACAAAGCTTAAATCCATAATGAGTTCTTGCTCATTTCCCTTATCGTGTCTTTTGCTTTTCCCTGTATCTTTTCTTCCGTAATTCAAATCATCAAAGGCCATTCCTTCTCTAAGTTTCTCAACTTCAGTTAGTCTCCTTCCCTTTTTTGCAATATTTTGTTCTACATATGTCTCCTTTTCTTGCTGATTTTCTGTTATATCCCTAGAACAGTTTTGATTTTCTGTCATGTCTTCAAATATAGTGTCATGCCTTGAGTTTTCATCATCGTCTTCAAAGTCTTGAACATCAAACCTTTGCTGACCGGTTGCATCATGCTTAATCTCCTCTTCAACCTCTTTAACTACACTATTTTCACCATCAAGTGAGACTTGTTTCAGTGATTTACTTGCACGATCTTTATACACGGTCAGTTCATCAAAAACAACATCACGATTTACTATTATTTTCCTTCTGTCCGGATCATAGAGCCTAAATCCTTTGCTCAAGTCATCATATCCAACTAGGAAGGTTT
Source organism: Isoetes taiwanensis (assembly GCA_021234155.1). Classification (NCBI taxonomy): domain Eukaryota; kingdom Viridiplantae; phylum Streptophyta; class Lycopodiopsida; order Isoetales; family Isoetaceae; genus Isoetes; species Isoetes taiwanensis. The sequence continues at coordinate 2,584,200 of JAJEKV010000004.1, forward strand.
TATACGATCTGTCATCTAGCTTTCTCAATTCATCTGGAACATGTGCAAATGCAAGACAGCCGTACACCTTAAACAAGTTATAATCGGGCTTTACACCACTCCACAACTCTTCTGGTATTTTGCCTTTTGTGCTTGACAAAGGAAGCTTGTTTTGAATTTTGACGGCTGCCATAACGGCCTCTTCCCACGGCTGTCTTGGGCATTATAATGTGAGCCAAGTTGAGGCTGCTGTTGCTTATTCTGCAGCCAGTTCTGCTATAGGACCACACAATGGTCACATAAAAGCTCCATGTCTACTCCACAAAATGCGGGAAATATGCAATCTAGCACGTTGTTGAGATGTTTTCTGTGTATGTCAATACTAAAGCAAATGGCTTTCTAATATAGAAACAAATGCCTCTCCAAACAACTACATCTTCTCCGTTTCATTCGCCATAAACGACCTTCATAGCAGTTTGTTTGAAATCCATCAATCTGTAGGCCCATACCTGATTGATACTAGATCTGTTTCCTCGGAAACCCCTTAAAAAAACCACCAAATGAAAAGAAGTTTAATTTATGATCGGCTCTATTCTAGTCTGTGCTACAAAGCTGGAGTTTTTTACCTGGCAGTTGTGGCTTGTCTGTCACTCCAAGGTCTAGTAATAGGCTGGATGCGGAGGATGAATTGAAATCTATCCGCATGCACAAGGATATTCGCGCAAGTCCATTTCGCGCAAGTCCATATAGAAACAAACTAGTGAAGTGGATTTTTTTTTTTTTTTTTTTTTTTAATGTAATTGCAAGTTCATCCGTGGATAAACACTGATGTATTTTTCAAAGCATGGTGGTGGCTTCCTAAGGAATAATGGCTGTGTATAATAGTGGTGAAGATATGGGCCATGCAATAAGGTTTTGCATATTATTTTTGACATTGCCGAATGGTTGTCTTTAGCAAATAATCTCTTGTGGGAGACAAAATGGTTTTTATTTTTTAAGTTGCCAAAAGTTATGGCAAAGACTCATTTACCCTAATATACTGCTCAGAGCATAGAAAAGCAGGCGGATATGGTCAAAAGCGCGTTGCCAAAATTTATGGCAGCTCCTCTAGACCTAATAATAAATATGTGCCGGTAAAGAACAGATGTGGTCAGATTGACCCATGTAGAATTTTAATTTTGCATAAGCTTATGTTTTTCGGATACCTAAAAGCGAGCAACCTTCTCCAGTGACCCGGTTTTGAATGGGTTAATTCCAGCATATGCCTTGATGTTTTGACGTTCCTTGAGCAAAGTTTTATATCTATCCGGGTCTCTGTTAACACCTAAGGATTCAGTAGCAGAGCTCCAATGCAAAATGCCTGGAGGATGCTGCAGATGCCTTCTGTAGTAAATGGTTCAGATGGAATGGACAATCGCTCAGATAATCCGGTTCTCAAGAACTTTGTTTTAGTTTTCCCTTCTAATGCAAAGGGTTATGCCATTATATGGATGAGGATCTGGCCAAAATCGTGGCTTCAATGGCAGAGATGACAGAATGGGTTACCAAAAAATGTATTGTCGTTCAACAACAAATGCCAGGAGATCATATATCTGCTCAAATGCCAACTTGACACAAGATTCAGAGGAAGATCTCCATAACTTACAGGTTCTTTTAATCTGTTTCCAGATTTTGGCTTTCATAATATACAGGGCATTTGATTTGTTCTATTTAATAGGAATATCTAGTCTCCTTTTGTTTGGGGTTGTTAGATAGAACCCTGTAATGTTGAGCATGGATATGTCTACATGAATAACATCTCGTTCATATCCTTTACAAGAATAGTGCAGACAAAATACCGGTGCAGACAAAATATCAGATATGTATCTTTGCAGGGTGAATACTTAGACAGGAATTACATGCCTATCTAGATCACACTAATACACTTAGACATTGGCCTCATGATCACTTGCTTATGAGGAATGGTGTTTTTATATTTGAATAGCAATAAAGGTCTGATGTTCTCTGGTAACAGATTAAGTACTTCACTAAATTCAAATGAGAGATGTGAAATTAGGCATGCTTGCAAAGGGAAGTCTGTCTAGCCCTTAGAATATTACAGGGAGATATATTAAATGCATGCAGGCATGCACTTGTTGTCAGAATTGCAATTCATGCATTGATAACATAAGCTAAGTTTGCTTATTTGATTTCATGCTGGAAAGATGTTGACTGCATGCAATGAATTATGCGATACATAGCATCTTTAGTTTCAGTCTAAACATTGGAAATGTACATGCAGATTGTTTATCATAATTACTTTGTGAAATCTGAATAGACATGATGCATTTTGGTTGCACAAATATTTGCCAAATGTTAAAACTGCTACATTACACTTCTCTCTATTATTCTTGTTGCTTTTTCTAACTGGAAGGGCAAGAGGCACAATGGGTTATCAGTGATGAACTGAAAATCCCAATGTACCTTTTGGCCCTTGTCTGATCTGGATTTCACGCTTCGTCTTGGTTGGTGCGCAGTGGGGATTTTCTTCCCATTGTTCCCTTTGCTTTTCTAGGTTGGATTTGGCTACAAGAAGGATGGAGAAATGGATCACTAATTTTGCGGGACTCGTCTCTAGGAAATCTAAATGGCAAAAGCATCACATAAACAGGGTTAATACTACTTTCGTGTAAATTTTGCTTTCTAGTCTATTTTAATGATTGAGAATGCTTAAAACTTCTACAAAGCTACTGGTCTATTGGATCTTTTACATAAATGAGCAGAATTTGAGATAGGTTTAAGGCTTGGTCCTATTGTATAAAAAAGAAGCATATGACTTGATTTTAATTCAAGTCTAGCATAGATATTGGCCATGAATAATATTTGTGAACACATGTTCTTGGCTTTGACCATATAACCTTTGACCATATGATTATAAACAAACTGTACAAAACGTAGGCATGTTATACATGATTATAGATGGATTAACTAGTGAAAGGTTGTCTCACTGCTAGTTGTTTAAATGATCAAATGCTAAGTGGACATATGTTATAGCAGAGTTAAATGGGTAAAAGGATACTATTCTGGATAGGCTCAGTCCAGTAGTAGGATGATAATACTACCAAAAGGATTGGCCGAGGTGGATGTCCGGTCTAGGTTTAACTAGTTCAGGTTTTTTTTTTTTTTTTTTTTTTTTTTTTTTTTTTTTTTTTGCTCTTCGCGAATGAGCGTTCTACTTACATCCAATGGCTACAATGTGCTAGGGAACCTGCCGGTTGGAGAGGTTTTTAAAGTAAACCGGCGGTCGCTCCCACCATCGATCGCCGCCGCTGCCGATTCTGGCCGAAACCTCGGCGGTGGCGAGGCTCCCTCCGTAAAGCGCCCGAGTCGAAAATTCGGTGGCGTGGCGGCAAGTTTTTTTTTTTTTTTTTTCCCCTTTAACTTCCATTTCTTTTTCTCCTTTTCTCGTGCGATGATGGCGAAGTTCCGGAGCTTCGCCAATGGCGATCTTCGTTTCACCGAGGCGCTTGCTAATCTGTTTGATTTTTTAACTGGAGTTTAGAGCTAACTTTGGAGCGATTATTTATTTCAAACAGGGGAGTTTTTTAGTTTTTTTTTTCGCTCAATCTTGTTCTTTGAAGTTTCTTTTCGGATCTTTATCTTCGATTCTTCTTCTGTTCTTGAAGTTTCTCCTTGATATCTCTGATTTCCATAAGATCTTGTTTTTCAGTAGTAGAATCATAGAATGGCCATTTAGATGTTAAAATGGAGGAAATATCTTGGATATATATACATCCCGAAAAGATCATGCTTCAAAAGCCTCAGCATTTGGTTGACGATGGAATGTTGTGATGAACTTTCGGTGGATGAGAAATAGGACGAGTTTATTTCTTTGCTAGAAAAAGGGTCTTGTGGAGGACTTTCTAGGGCTTCTCCAAAACCGTTTTGTGCTCCGGTTGTTCAGATTTTGGCAAAACTGGAAAGGTTCAGATCTTATATTGCTATTTCGCTAAGCGCGGGGAAAGCCGATTCTTTGCATGCATTTTGGTAAGGCGCAAAAAGATCCATGCTTTTTTTTTAGTGATTATGTGGTTGGAACTACTCTATTCGAAGCATCATCTAGGTTTTCTAGAGAAAGGGCTTTGCAATTTTTTTTGGTCTGTTATCTTTATTGTTGATGAGAAAAAATATCTTGTAAAGTTTTTATGATCAATTATGAATACTCTATTTTCTGTGTAACTATATTCAAAGATTTCTTATACTAGTTAATAACCTGTTTTTGGCAGCACTCTAAGCGCCTATTCAAAGATTTCTTATACTAGTTAATAACCTGTTTTTGGCAGCACTCTAAGCGGCACTGCCGAGAAACCCCAGGGCCAAAAATTACCCGTTTTAAACAAATAGTCAAAAATCGAGAAACCCCAGGGCCAAAAATTACCCGTTTTAAACAAATAGTCAAAAATCGAGGAATTTTCGACTACTGTGATTTAGGCACTGCATGCAAACTCTCAGTCTGCAACATATTCAAATGCACTCCATTTAGTAAGTATTGCAAGATCGATATCTTTTTGTTGTCTTATCTCTGGCCATCAGAAAAGCATAGTCGGTACAAATTCCAACCTAACTACGTATCACCAAATATTCCTCACTCACCACCATGCCTAAGGATTGCCCATGCCTAAGGATTGCCCTTTGGGCAACGCAAAAACCCAATCAACACATCTCAAAACGAGCGTCTTATTTAACCACGATCATGTTTGAACCAGCATGAAATATATAATCTCAACAAAATATAATTCCTTGTTTTTAGGAAGGAGTTTTTCATGGTTACGGTTCTTGGAGCTTGGCAGGAGCCTCCTTCCGCCGCCTGTGCTTCAGGCAGACCCTTCGCAAGATCGCAATTAGCAGCAATATCAGATCGCACCTGGGAGCAGTTTGCATGTTGCAGGTGGTAGCAGTTCGCAAGTTTGAAATTCTTCAAGCTTTTTTCCTTATGCAATCTCTGAGCTCCAATGGCAGCAAGGGTGGAAGATCTTTCGTAACTGCAATGGTAGCAATGGATGTTTTTTCTTGAAGAACCTTGCAGCAAAGCGCCACCAGCAAAGATGCCCGAGACAAACGGGGAAGCCAAAATCCGGGCCAAATTTCAAACCCAGTTTGTTTTAGTTGGAGAATTTTGCTGAGGAAAAATTTTCGGAGAGAATTGAATTGTTTGGGCGGCTGCCAGCTGACCTGGCAGGCGGCTGTGAGGTGTCCGCTCGCCTACTCCTTCCATAATCTTTACAGCTAGTTTTGATTGAATGTTAGTTCAGATTCAAATCTAACTAGCAACTTTGGATCTAACTAGCAATATTAGATAACTTGCATTTAGAAAATTTAATAATCGAAGGTTTACAGTCTCCTCCACCCAATAAACTTAAGAATAAGGGATAAGTTGGAACACAAGGCCCCCCATGCAATTGACTAAACACAAAATTCTTTGGACAATAATCCAAAACAGAAAATCATACCGCCTTGCCACCGCCTGTCTAAGATCCAACTGCACATCCATCCAGACAGACTGTTCTCAGCAAAACTAAAAACCAAACAATTCAAGGTTCACTTTTTCTTAGCTGCTGCTTTGGTAACCTTGGCACCAGTAGGGTCTTTCTTTTCGACAGCCTTGATAACACCAACAGCCACAGTCTGCCTCATGTCACGAACGGCAAACCTACCCAATGGAGGATATTCCGCAAAAGTCTCCACAGTCATGGGCTTGGTTGGAATCATCTTAACAAAACCTGCATCACCATTCTTCAAAAACTTGGGTTCCTTCTCAAGCTCCTTTCCTGACCGCCTGTCAACCTTGGTCAGGATCTCAGCAAACTTAACTGCAATGTGAGAAGTGTGGCAATCCAAGACCGGCGCATAACCATTGCCAATCTGGCCTGGGTGATTCATGATAATAACCTGAGAAGTGAAGTTTGCAGCTTCCTTTGCCGGGTCATTTTTGGAATCAGATGCAACGAAACCACGTTTCAAATCCTTGACAGCAACATTCTTCACATTGAAACCAACATTGTCACCTGGAAGAGCCTCCAGGAGGGACTCGTGATGCATTTCCACAGACTTGACCTCAGTGGTAAGTCCTGTAGGAGCAAAAGTCACAACCATACCAGGCTTCAGAACACCTGTCTCAACTCTCCCCACTGGCACAGTTCCAATACCACCAATTTTGTAAACGTCCTGAAGTGGGAGACGCAGAGGCTTGTCAGAAGGTCTCTTGGGTTCTGTAACCATGTCAAGGGCATCTAGAAGGGTTGGTCCCTTGTACCAATCAAGGTTAGAAGAACGTTCAATCATGTTGTCTCCCTCAAATCCTGAAATAGGAACAAATGGGATCTTGTCTGGATTGTACCCAACTTTCTTCAAATATGAAGACACTTCCTTGACAATCTCTTCATATCTAGCCTTAGAGTACTTGGGAGTAGTTGCATCCATCTACAAGTACCAAGTCAAGTTGTATGAGCAAGTAACAATAACACAGATCAAATATAAACTGACAAGACAGTACAACTTTACTTGAATGTAAACTGACAATATAAGAAAAGCATACCTTGTTGCAACAACAGATCATCTGCTTCACTCCTAATGTGAATGCAAGAAGTGCGTGCTCACGGGTCTGACCATCCTTAGAAATACCAGCCTCAAAACCTCCAGTCGTAGAATCAATAATCAAAACAGCACAATCAGCCTGTAAAAGAGAGAGAATTGAGATCAATAGTTGGAAACAGAGAACGTGAAATAAGTAAACTCTACCTGTGAGGTTCCAGTAATCATGTTCTTAATGAAATCACGATGCCCAGGAGCATCAATAACAGTGCAGTAATACTTCGTGGTCTCAAATTTCCACAAAGCAATATCAATGGTAATTCCACGCTCACGCTCAGCCTTGAGCTTGTCCAGCACCCAGGCATACTTAAAGGAACGCTTGTTCATTTCAGCAGCTTCCTTCTCAAAACGTTCAATGACACGCTTGTCAATACCGCCCAACTTGTAGATGAGATGTCCAGTGGTTGTGGACTTGCCGGAGTCGACATGTCCAATGACCACGATGTTGATATGTACCTTTTCCTTACCCATCTTTTAACTGATAGAGAAACAGCAAGGCTTCGCTATAAGTCACAAGAAAAAAAACTTGTAACATACAAAAGAGAAAACACCCATTTAGCATGTTGCATATGCAGACATGAAAATGGACTAGACAGATAAAAATCCCCTTCAAAACCAAAAGGATTGGAGCGGAACTTTAAGAAGTCAAGTAACACAAGTTTTGAAGATGGAATTATACGAACAAAAAGCAAGTGTGCAGAAAGAAACATCTACGTCGCGACATATCTAGGGCCTCAAATAAGACACAAACCAAAGCTGATCTGCGAAGATTTTCATAACAAACTAAACATAAAGGACGGAAAAATGGACAGAGTAAAGGATAGATCCCTAACCTTTGAAATAAACCTCGAAAAATGGTATGCGATCCGGAATAACCTGACTGCAAGCAAGATCGACGAGGGCCTCAAGCTGCTCAGCTAGAGGAAAGAGGAGGACCTCTGCGGCGCTCTTTGCCAATATAAGTGAGGCTCTACCTATATCTTGGCCGTCCGTTTAGAATTGATCGGCCCTGATCTCTTTTCCCCAGAATATTTCCAATGACACCATAGTTAGGGTTTCTTCGAATGTTACAGATAATATTTTTAACTACCGTTATCAACCGAACATTATGGTAAAAAAAAGTAGATGCTTTTTGGATTTGTGTGGTTAATGCACGTTGCTTTTATAGGCTAGACTCTCGATTTCGGGGTTCTATTCTGAAGCGGTACTAGACTCTCAAATTTTCTATATTAATAAAGAGAGGGTGTTGGGTTTCATGCCGAGAACTCTGCACATTACGCCCATACGACGTTCCTACTTCCCCTTGCAGGATGCAAATTTTGAATTTTTGCAAGGAGCTTGGAACATCTGCAAGTATGTAGTATGGCTATGGTGGGTAAGGATTCCTCTCGATTTCGGAGATGGCGACCATGAACCAATTTGATGTATTAATTGACTAGGTTCAGTTAACGTATGATGCATGCCAAAGGAGGAGGATGGGATGGACGATCAGAGCAAATCTATCTCAGGTGTTAAATTTTCTTTCTAAACCGAATTATGAAGAGATGCAATTGTTGCCCTATCATTTTCTAGAATTTGGCATTTTGTTCCTCTCTCTTCTTTGTTTTATTAAGTCGATAATGTTGATACGAACCATTAATCTCCAAGCTTTATCTGCAAAACATTCATCAGCAAATAAGACAAACTAAAGGCAAATCCACCCTCAAGAGCCAAAGCTCACCACTCAAACATGTTGTCTGAGCAAGGAATTCCGAGGAGAATCCAGAGAAGGCTGGATTTTTGGATATGACAGGGTTATGTAGGAGAAACCAAGTTCAACCACTATATAT